>JAJPUD010000962.1:294763-342473 GCA_023553655.1 Myrmecobius fasciatus
TTTTTTTTTAGACAGAGTGGATATCTCTTTAAGGTAGGGGAAAAAAAAAACCTCGGCTGAAGGCGCTTTGCCCTGGGGCACTTCGGCGAGTTGACTTAAGGTGCTGGGCCAGTGGGGGCTAGGACTAAGTCTGAATTACTCCTTAAACAAGGCAAGTCTGACAGAACACCTGCCCCCAATCAGGGCAGAGTGTCCCGAGTGCCTCAGATAAACTCCAGGTGTTTGGAATTTGGAGTTTGGAGTTTGGAATTTCTTCCACGCTGAGCTGAGTCCCACCCTCACTTCCGGCCTGCACAGGGGTCGTCTATTTATCTCTCTGTCCGAGTCCGACTAACCTGATATGAAGTTCTCCAGAGAGTTGTGCCCAAATATTTCTGAGTTCGTTGACTTGAAGATCAGTTCAGAGGCTTATTTTATTGTTGATTTGAGAGAAGATCAGAGGAGAGGCAGAAAGTCACCTTTTCACTCTGCCATCTTGGCTCCGCCCCCCTGAGTTAGTTTTAAAATTTATTATTACCTTAATTTGATCTTTTTAATTTGTTTTGTTAAATGTTTCCAAATTACATTTTAATCTGGCTTGGCCACTCTCAGGAGTGTTGTAGATCTGTTGGAGCCCATGGTCATATGGCAGAGATGCTATAAAAGATGGATTTAATTCAGGATTTGAATAAAGTTGGGAAAAGGAAGAAGTGGAGTCAGGGAAGAAAGCAATCAAGTCTTAGGGGCCAGCTAAGAAAAAAAAAATCTTAAAGGCCAAGACATAGTGTGTCTTGTTCATGGAACAAAAAAGGAAGCCTTTTGCTGTAGAATTCAATTCAAATCAATTATTATTTATGACAGACCTACTATATACCATGTAGGATTTTTATGAGGATAATGTGAGATAATGTTTGTAGAGCTTTTTGCAAATCTTAAGCTGCTATATAAATGCCAGCTACAGTCAGCATCATTTTCACTACCACCATCATCACCATCACCATCATCATCATCATTTACCAGACACAAAGCACTAGGTACTGATGCTAGAAATACAAAATCAAAAATTTACCTCCCCTCAAGTAGCTTATAGTCTATTGGTGGGAGTGATGAGAAAAAAGAATCTAGCACAAAATACATGCAAAGGGAAAATAAAGAGCCTTCAGGGATAAGGCACTATTAAGTGGAAGAATCAGGGAAAAAACGTCTCTTAGAGGAGGTAGCACTTGAATGGAAAAAGAAAATCATACAGAAAGTCAAAGTATGGTCAGAAATGAGCAGAAGTGCTTGAGATGTGGGGGAGAGTGTGTGCAAAGGTACAGAAACGTGAGATGGAATATCATGAATGGCAAACAACAATGAAGTCAGTTTACCTTGTAGGTAACATATGTGAGAGGCTTGATGTGGAATCAGCCTATTAAGGGGTGACTCAAGCCAGATTATGAAAGATTTTAAATATATAAATAAATATATAAGGTAATATATAAATAAATATATAAGGTAAGTTTATCTGGAAGACAATAGAGCTTCTGATGCTTCTTGGGAAGAGGAATAATGTGTTTTGGGAATCTAAACTGTGTAAATATTTAAAACAATTGGAGAAAGGGAAATCAGGATAGTGGAATGGTTTGTAAGTTATTGCAGTGATTCTGATCAGAGGTGTGAGGACTTGAGCTAGGATATTGTTTAGAGTGCTGAGAAAAAGACATGGTTGTGAGGAAGAATCAACAAAAACAGACACCAGATTTGATGGATGTAGCATTGTGTGGAAAAGTGAAGAGATGGAGATCACTCTGTGGGTGCAAAATTGGGTGCCTGGAAAGATTCTAGTGCTTCTCATACAAGTAGTGACATTTGAAGGAAGGGCTATTTGAGAGGAAGAAAGATGAAATTTCAGTTTTTGACATATTGAGTGAATAATGTCCTGGGATTTCAGGTGGAGATGTGCAGGAGGAAATAGTTGGCTTGTCAAGGGCACTCAAGAAGACAAATTAGGGTTTTATCTTTAGATTTAAAAGTCATCTTTGTAAAAGACATAGTTGGATCATGGGAGATGGAAAGAGACAGAGAAACAAAGACAGAGAGACACACACAGAAATTGAGACAGAGAGTCAGAAAGAAAGACAAAAACACACACACATACACACACAGAGAGAAAGAAAGAGACAGAGAGAGATAGAGAGACAACAGAGACAAAAGAAAGACAGAGACAACAGAGACAAGAAAAAAGACAGAGACAACAGAGACAGAGAGAGATGGAGAGACAACAGAAACAGAGAGAGACAGAAAGACAACAGAGACAGAGACACAGAGAGAGAACAGAGAGAGAAAATAGACAGAAATAGAGAGATGGAAAAATAGAGACAGGGAGACAGTCAGAAATAGATAGACAAAGAGATATATAGAGAGAGACACAAATAAAAACAGAGAGAGAGAGAAGGAAAGAGAGACAGAGATAAAGAGAGATGGAGACAGAGACAGAAAGAATGATATAAGAGAAGAAAAGAGAAAGACAAGGACAGCTTCAAACAGAGATATGGAAAAAATCTGCAGGAAGAGGACTTGGTACAGATAATGGTCTTACAAAAGAATCTGAGAAGGAGAGGTCAGATTGGGAGGGAAAGGACCAAAAGAGAGTAGTTCTCTGTATGTCCAAAAAGGAAATAATAGCTAGGATAATAAGATAGTGAACAGTGACAGCTCTGAAGGACAAGGACTGAGAAGAAGGTAGCAAATTTAGAAACAAAGACATTATTGACGACTTTGGAGAGAACATGGAGATATTGGAACTTGCCTCAAAAGACCATTATGAGAATAAAAGGAGGCAATAACTGTGAAACACTTTGAAAATCTAAAAACACAATGTAAACATCATTCAGGATGAGAATGAGGATGGCTGGCTGTTCAACTCATGGCCCAGACACTTAGGTGTGTGAATCTGAACAAGTCACTAAAATTCTTTAACTTTCAGTCTACTCATATAAAGTTGAGGGAAAAAAATGGACTTGCTTTTCTACAACCTGACTTCATTGGCAACTGACTTGCGATTTGTGGTCTTTGAGAGAGATAGGAAGCTCAGAGAGGTACAGATCTACCCAGTTATACAATAAATACTCTCAGAATCAAGATTTGAAGCCAGATTTTCCTGATCCCAAGGGTTACTCCAATCTACTCTGCTATGGAAGGGATGGCACAGCCACCATGATTAATTCATAAGATTTAATATTTCAAGGGGCTATTGAGTCCATAGGAAGGTTTAGGGAATTTTAGAGCAAGAGGCCTTGGAGATCATCAAGCCTGAATTCTTCATGTTGCAGATGAGGACACTGAGATCTAGAGAAAGGAAGTAAGCATTCATTTACCATGCTATGGAACCCTGATAGAAATCCCAGGTTCTGTGACTCTAAAATCAAAGTTCTTTTGACACCCCACCCACATTCTTTAGTGCTGTTAGACACCATTTTATTAATCAAGAAGGGAGGGAAAGGTTTTCCTGAAACTTAGAACAAATATTGACCTTCCGATTAGATGGATCCTCATAAACAGGATCTCTTTCCTCATAGCAGACCATGACTAGATTTTAGAGAAAAGCAACTGCTTTCTCCTTTGCATTTTGCTTATTAAAAAAACAAAAACAAAAAACAACAACCAGAGACTTTTTGCTTCAGAAAATAAATAATCAGGCTCTGTTTTCCATTGCAAATGGACTTATTTCTTGGGAATGAGAATTTGACTGGAACATGCAGCATTGTAAAAAAAGCAAAAAAAAAAAAAAACAAAAAACAAAACAAACCCCCCCCCAAAAAAAAACAACAAATGACTAAGCAAACTGTCTAAAATAATGTAGATCCTACAGATCTTGGATTCGTGATTTCCCAAAGCAATGAAAATTGAAATATTATCACAATGATGTAGAACTAGAAGGGAGAGCTAGCATATAGAAGGGTGGCCAGGATCCATCTAAGAGGAAGTGGACAAATCAAAACCTGGAACAAAAATTTTTGATATAAAACAAAATAAAACAAAACAAAAAAGAAAGACTTCCAGTCTTAGAGAATTGAGAAATCAATATAATTTACCTAAGACCACGAAAACAGGGTATATCAGAGGTCCTATTTAAACCCAGGTTTTCCTGATCCAAGACTGGTTTCCTAATCACCATAGCAGCCTTGTTTTTCTAGTATGTTTTTTAAATTGCATCTGTGTGGGCAACTTCCAGTGAAAAAAACTTCCTTTACCAAAGGAGGTTGCTGCCTTCTCTGCAACTTCAAGTCCTTAGATCCGTTGGATGATTTGCCCATTGTCACTTGACCAGAATATGTCAAAGGCAGGATCTAAAATGAAATCTTCCTGACCCCATGGGGAACTATTTATTGATTGCATTATCTTGCCTTCCCTTTAAAATGAAATTTAATATAAATAATGCAAAGAAATAATTAGCTTCCCAAATATATATTGTGGCTTAGACAAAAGTTCACCTGGAACAACAGTGTTAGTGGATCATATGCTCAGTAGGAGAACAAGGCACTGTTATATATCTGAGGGATGGCTCTTTTCAGGAGTTAGCTGAGTTAAGAATTGGATATAGAAGGTACAAAAACAAAAGTGATCTTGGGTTGCACTGAGAGGCCCAACTTCCGAAACTAGGAAGATGATAAGTCTCTCTATTTGCTGTTCTAATTAGACTACTTCTGGAATACTATACTCAAATTTTTGGAACTCCATGTTAGGAAGGACATTGTTAAGATAGAATGCTCCCAGAGAAACTAAATCAATCAATCATTCAATCAGTAAGCATTTCATAAGTGCCTGCTGTGTGTCAGGCCCCTTACTAGATTCTGTGGACAAAAAAAAAAAAAAAAAAAAAAGAGAGACAGTTCCTGACCATGGGGGAGACAACATGCAAATATATATAGAATGAGCTCTGGGTGTGTTACATAAGAAATCCTTATCAGAGAGAAGGCACTAGATTTTAGGGGGGTCAAGAAAAACTTGCTATAGAAGCAAGATGAGAATGAGGATGGCTGGCTGTTCAACTCATGGCCCAGCCACTTAGGTGTGTGAATCTGAACAAGTTGCTTCCACAAATATAAACTGAACACTGCCTATTTTCTTCATAACCAAAAACTGGGCTCTGAACCCATTACTGGTTATGAAGAACATATATAGTTTAAATAAGACAATCTTTGCCTTTGAAGAGCTTAAAATCTAATAGCTATTTAAAATGATCAATTCATTGGTCTTAATAATGAATTATAAAGCATGATAAATTCACAGCAAATGTGATTTGGTGGCAAGGAGGTCATTACTGACTTGAGAAGAAGGAAAGACCATGGAAGAGATGCAGACAAGGTGATAGTTTGATTTATACTGTTCTATGTATGGGAAATAGCAGGAGTCATGTTACTGGGAATATAAAACACTAATGGGGAAGGAAAGGGGTCCACACTGGCTAAGACCTAATCTTTATAGAACAGAAGAGTTTGAAAATTTGCTAAAATGTAGGATACTGCTACAAAATGCAGGATACTGGTCTTGAATGCTAAGATAAAAAGCTTGGATTTTATCCAGAAGGGAATAGGAAGACACTATTGATTTTTGGGCAAAGAATTATTGGGGCACATAATAGTGGTATTGCTATAAAATACAGTTCAAAGGAGAAAGGAAAATAGAGGAGTGGATTTAGGAAGCTATTATAATACCATAGGGAAATTATAAATTTGGCAAGTATATGATAGATGGCCATGGGAATCCAAGAGAAGGAATACATGGAAGAGATGTTAGGTATACAAACATGAGCAAAATATGAAGTTTTCAGTTTTGATTTCATCCAGATTAAAAGATATATTTTCATGTTTGATCTTATTACATTTACTGAGGTTAGAAATGCATGTGAATTTGGAGCAAAGGAGAAGACACAGAGAAATATAAGAACAGAGAGACTTGAGGAAAGAGCCAAACAAAAATGGGATATACTTATTTCCAAAATGTTCACAAATTATGTCTTCTTCAGCTTCTATAGAAAATCTGATGTGAACAAATAATTATGAAATGGCATATATAATCACTGCACTTTGTTCTATATATAAGCACTCATTAATCATAGATGGCCAGAGAGAAGGAAAAAAAAACAAAAAACCTTGATGATGTCTTAAAGTACAGCATGTTTGCATTACAGGGAACACATTTCTCAAACAAGCATCACCAGATGAGTGGTCCCTTGTGTTTTTTTAAGTCAAATTTGCAGACCTCAAAGATTAAATGGTGAGACTCGGAGATGTTAACCTGACTTGGCCAAATTCATCCAGCCAGGAAATAATAAAGCCAAGACTCAAGCCCAAATTTGTTGCCAGTCATTTCAGGTCAATAAGAAAGGAGAATCCTTTTTTGCTCTAAAGTTACCTTAACCCTTTTAGGTATGTGTTCAATGCAAATACAGAGCTATGATCAATCAAAATTCATGCATAAATGTCTTCACACATACATGTGCATAATTATCAATGCATGCATATATGCATATATAATTATTGAAATAGCTTTTTACTTAAAGGAAGGATTCTAGTACATTTAAAGTCAGGAAACATATTTTATGCATGGGTCCAACATTACCTGTGTAACTGTGAACAAGTTACTAAAATTTCTTGATCTTAGTTTTCTCATTATTCAATCAATAAGCATTAGTCTAAGTCCTTCCTAACTCTAAGAATCTATGATTCCATGGACATGAGTTTGAAATCTTAGATTCAGTGATCACTAGATCATATGAGAGGGGGAACATTTTGCTTTTTCTCCAGTGATAATGGATAAAGATTTTTCATACACAGACTAAGAAGATATTAGTGTTGAAACTGGAAGAAACCAAAGAAATTCTAACTCAAGTGACAATTGCTTCTGTAACATACCCAAGAAGTCTTTGCTTGGAGATCTCCAAGGAGAGGGAACCAAAAACCTTTCAAAGCAACCCTTTCCATTGTGGGTAAGGTGAAATTGTAGAATATATCCCCTGTCATCTTTTAATGATCTCTAAGGAAAAACACACAAATAAACACATTATCTTAAAAAATGTTGAACAGGTCTCGACTGGGGTTTGTTGTTATGTAATAACAATGTCATTGTAAAATATCTAATATTGGATAGTGCAATTTCATGGAACCTGTGTTGATATAAAGAATAGCATAAACAATGTTAAATGATAAAAAATATACATCAAAGAAATGCCATCACTCTATGGTGTTGTATTCCACCCTGTTCAGTCCACATCTGGAGCACGGTGCACACATCTGGAGGCTTTAGAAAGAAAACTGGCAACCTGGAGGATGTCCAAAGGAAGTCAACCATAACGGGAAAGACCTCAAATTAATGACAAATGAGGATTGTTTAGAGGAACTAGGGTATTTAGCCTATAGAAGAAAAGACTTGGGTTGACATAGTTTCTAGATTTAGTTTACAATCTAGTTTAAATTGTGAAGTCCTTTCTCCTAGGAAAATTCCAGCTAATTAAGGGAAGAAACTGTTTTATTGTTATTTTTGTATTATCAGTGTCTAGCTTCTAGAGTGAGCATGGCACAGTGGATAGAAAACTGACCTAGAAGCCAGAAAGACCCAAATTTAGGGACTACTGCTGATAACCCACTGGCTATGTGATCTTGGGCAAGGAAACTCATTTCTCAAGTGTTCTAGATTATTGGTGTCAAACTCAAATAGAATGGGGCCATTAAATCATACATATGGATTCCTGCAGATGCACATTGACTTAGGTAACCGCATATTAACATTATTGATAATTTAGTGTATTACTATTCATTTTGTTAAATATTTCCTAATTATATATTAATCTGGTTCAGGCCACATTGGGAGTGTTGCCAGCCACATGTAGCCTTCAAGATATGTATTTGATATTTCTGTTCTAGACAACTCTCTAAGACAATAAGTTGATCAATAGCAAAAGAGAATTTAGAGAAGTGTGAGAAGATTTATATTTTCTGATAGAGAATGAAATAAGTAGAAAAAAAGCATGCACAATGACCACAGTTACATAAATGGAAAAATGACCAACATGAATGCTGTGTTATTATAACCAATAAGCTGGTCCTATAAGAAGCTATGGGAACACACTTTATTTGTAGAGTTGGAGAAATATGAATTTGTAACTTTGCATATCCTCTCACTTGGTTAGCTAGTTGGCTAGTTTTACTCAAGTTCTTTTATTCCTCTTTCTTATTCTTTGAAACAAGGGATGGTTTTCTCAGTAAGAAAGAGTGTATTTTATGTTTGAAAATGAAGGGGATATTTAAAAAAGTCAATTTTGAAAAAGAAATGAATGTAGAAAAATATATGATGAGAAAAAGACATATTATGGTAAAAAAAAAAACCCAAACAAACCATGAAATATGTAGTTTGGTTGTTTCTATCTGTAGAGGAAGATGAGATCTGAGGAATAAATGATCACTGTACCATCAGAGTTTGAATCTGAACTCATATCATTTTGGATGAGCGCAGAGCTCTAGAGGTAGAAGGAATATTAGATGTCATATATTCCAATCTCCAAATTTTCCAGATGAGGAAAGTGAGATCTAGATCTAGATGATTTGACCCAAGTCTCACAAGTTGGTAAATGGCAGAACCCTGACATAAAGCCAGGTGGTTGATCCCAAATCCATTGTTCTTCCCAATTCTCTATAGTGCCAAATACAGCTATAATTCTGTTGCTTGCGTATTCACATAATTATAGAAATAATATGCTGAGTCCTGCCAGGTATAAGCAAGTAAATTACTTTCTTTTAAAAAGTGTGGTAATTTTCTGAGACCCCCTGGGTTCTCCTGGGAAATGGCCCATTTCATCACCTGGAATGGGTTTTTAGTAGAAGAGGAAAAAATAAATGCATCTCTCCAAAGAGAACAATTTACCCCCTTACTACTCAAATACAGATTCCCTTGGTGCAATAGCAGTAGTAATTTGGTTCAGCCTAGTAAGCATTTGCATTCACTGCCAGTCTTTTCAAAAAGATTCCACCTTATAGAAAACGGGAAATTTGTTTCTTTGATAAAGGCCTTATCACTTTAATATATAGGAACTAAGATAAATTTATAATAATAAAGAACTTAGGTCTCAGATTCATAGAGAATTCAGTCAAATTCATTATAATACAAGTCACTCAACCAAACTGATACATGGTCAAGGGTATCAAGAGGTAGTTTTCAGATGAAAAAATCAAAGCTGTATCTATAAACATGGAAAATGCCCTAAATCACTATTGATTAGAGAAATGCAAGTTAAAAAAGCTCTGAGTTATCACAGTGATCAGTCTGGCTAATATGGCAGAAAATGAAAATAAAAACTGTTGGAGGAAAATATGAAAATCAGGACATTAATGCACCGTTGGTGGAATTGTGAACTAATCCAACCCTTCTGGAGAGCAATTTGCAACCATGCCCAAAGGGCTATAGAATTGTGTATATGCCTTTGACCCAGAAATATCACTACTAATTCTGTATAATAAAAAGGGAAAGATGTAAAAATATTTTTATTAACTTTTTTGTGCTGGCAAAGTATTGGAAATTGAGAGAATGCCCATCAATTGGGAAATGACTGAACAAGCTATTGTATATATGATGGAATATTATTTTACTGCATGAAATGATGAGCAGGATGCTTTCAGAAAAACCTGGAAAAAAACATGAACTTTTACAAAATGAAATAAGCAGAACCAGGAAAATACTGTACACAATCAAAACAATAGTATACAATGATCAGCTATGAATGACAACTATTTTTAACAATGTAATGATATAAGACAATTCTCAAAGACTCATGATAAGAAATATTATCCACCTTCAGAGAAGAAACTGATAGATTCTGAATGTATATCTAAGCAATTTTTTTCCTCTTTTTTTAATTTTATCAAATTGCTTTCTTAATGATAGGAGAGAGAAGAGAACATGGGAGAGAATTTGGAATTCAAAATTGTAAAAAAAAAAAACCAAAGACTAAAAATTATTTATACATGTAATTGGGAGTATTAACCAAGGGAAAAAATACCCTTTTTTCACACAAGAAAGAATCTCAGTTGGAATGGTTCTGATATGCCTTCCAGTCCAATTTACACTTGAACAATAATTCCCCCCACCCCAGCTTTTTTTTTTTACAACAAATCTAACAATAGTTATCCAGCCTTTGTTTAAAGGAGAGAACTAATTACTAGCTATTTTTAAAAAAATCTGTAAATTATAGGAAGTTAAAGCTTAGTTCTAAAGTAGAATGTTTGAGTTAGAACCAGCCTTAGATTGTAAAATATCATCTCTGGAAGGAACCTTATTATACATAACAGCAGAGCTGGAAAAGACCTTGGCACTGAATGACAGAATTAAAATGAGTCCTAGAGGACTCCTAGAATCTAACTAGAGTCTAACTTATATCTGATAATGAATTTTCTCTATAATATATTTGAAAAAGCGGTCATGCAGACTTTAAGAGCTCTACCTAATAGCAAGATTTGTCTTATCAAACCTAAATATATAGCTTTCTCCCACTGATCTTGGCTGGTCCTCCTTGAAGAGTTGATATTATGGCATCTTTGAAGAACAGATACAGAATAGTTGGGCCCAAAGGGTCCTTATTTATCACTAGATCCAACCTCATAAATTCATGTCACTTTAACTATGTTTCTTCCAATTCTTCATATTCATCATCATCATCATCATCATGATAATTAATGATGTTCCATGGTATTTATGAAACCTGATTTGTTTGGCTATTCTCCCAATCAAGAGATATTCTTTGCTTCTTATTCTTTTACAAAAGTGTCACCATGAATATATTAGAATACATGGAATTTTTCTTTCTCTTTTTCATCTCTCAGAGTATAAACATGGTAACAATTTATGTCTCTCAGCCAAAGAATATGGGGATTAGAGTCATGTTTTAAACTTAATTCCAATCTGTTTTCCAGAAAGACTGAATTCATTCACAATTCTACCACTTGTGTGCCCATTTTCCTAGAACTGTGCTAACATTGTCATGATTTGTTATCTTTGCCAGTTTGCTGGGCAGAGGGTGAGGATTCATAATGTTGATTTGCAATTCTTGTGTTATTAATGATGTGGAGAGCTTAGATAAAGGTCAGGAAGACTTAAGTTCAAATCCTGCCATAGACATATGCTAATTGTGAGACCTAGAATAATCAGTTGCCCTTTCTAATACTCAATTTCCCTATCTAGAAAATGAGGAATCCTAGTATATAGGTTTTTATCAAGGTTGTTATAAGGATCAAATGAGAAAATATTTGTAAGGTTCTTTATAGAGCTATTAATGTTAATTATTTATAACTATTATTTGTTAATCATGGTTTAGGCCATGAATCTTCCCAAGTTTTTTTTCCCCCCACAAACTACTTTCTTACTTGACAGTTTTTTGTGAGCTTTCCTGCATCTCCATGTTTTTTCACAGGCTTTTTCTCATGCATGTATTATTCTTTCTTCTCACCTCTGTCTCTTAGAATCTTGTAGACTCAGCTCAAGGATTTATTCCATTTGAAACTCATCTTGATACTCTCTCTCCTGAAGTCATCGGATTTACTTGCTATATATTTTCTATTTATTTATCTATGGACCTAGTGCATTTCTTTCTCCCATCCTTCAAGAGAGTGCAAATTTCTTGAATTGCAGGGGATGTTTCATAGATATTTTTTCATCTTTCATTTTTCCTTTGCCTAGGAAATAATTATTTTAATATTTGTTGAATAAATAGATAAGTGAATGGTCCATACAACATAATATGCCACAGCTCATAGGAGATTTTTTAGAATGTAGGATGAGAGAAACCTTATAATACAGTTTTTGTAAAGTTATGAATTTAAAAGAACCTTAGATTACAACACAAAGCATATCAAAATTTAAAGAGACTTTGGAGCCTAGAACATTAGAGCTAGAGAGCATCTGAGTATACAGAAAAATAAAAGTTATAGATTATAAAGACCTTAGACTAGAAAACATAAAATGTTGTCCCTGTGGGTAGCATTACAATATAGACTCTCAGAGCTTGGAGGGATCTTTGAAGATAAAATATTAAAGATGGAAGGACTTTAGAATCTTTCATGTCAGAGCTGGAAAGGGACTTTGGAGGTCTTGTTTACAGCCCTTGCTCGAATTAAAGATATTGTGTTTTCTTTTATCTTCTTAGCACCATTCTGGATTTGGCTACTTTCCTTTCCAACTTGGCTTTTCTCCCTCCTGCCTGCCCACCATGCATTTCACAGAGACTAAGTTCTTTTGAATTTTGCTGGCATTATCTTTTCCAAATTTAGTGACTGTTTCTTTCCATTGGTTGAGTGTCATCAAGATTTCTGTTATTTTTCATACTCTTCCATATCATGCCCCATAGAAAATTAAAGGTGCATCCCTCAGAGTTAGAGCAGAATAAGGACAGATTTTCTCTCTTGCTCCCTCCATACATTTAGGAAATACAGGATATTTTCCAGGAGAACATGAAGTGCCTCAGATAAGTTCTCCATGAAGACATGGAAGACTTCTTAACCATACTGTAAAACAAACCAAAAGAACAGTAAAGCATACTTATGTTTATTTCTTTAAATTAACATCAGTTAAATACTTATTATAAACTAGGGCCTAGACTAGACTCAGGGGAAAGAAAGACATATGTAGTGGGGTTTAAGAGTGTGTGTGTGTGTGTGTGTGTGTGTGTGTGTGTGTGTGAGAAATATTAATACTTAAGGGAATCTTTGTATAAAACTTGAACTGAAGTTTCAATGGAGCTGGGGATTTTTAGAAACACCGAAAAGGAGAATGAACATTTCTTTTTCTTTTTAAAAATTCATTCATTTATTTAATATTTTCCCCCAGTTACATTCAAAAGTCTCCCTTCTCCCATCCCACAATTAAGAAATCACCCTAAATGTGCCTCCCGACTCCTGACTCAATATTAGGAAAACTATCAGCATAATTAATTATATTAATAACCAAACTAACAAAAACCATATGATTATCTCAATAGATGCAGAAAAAGCATTTGATAAAATCCAAAACCCTTTTCTATTAAAAACACTAGAGAGTATAGGAATAATTGAACTTTTCCTTAAAATGATCAGTAGCATCTATCTAAAACCATCAGTAAGCATCATATGTAATGGAAACAAACTAAAACCATTCCCAATAAGATCAGGAGTGAAACAAGGCTGCCCACTGTCACCATTACTATTTAATATTGTATTAGAAAGGTTAGCTTTGGCAATAAGAGAAGAAAAAGAGATAAAAGGAACAGAGTAGGTAATGAAGAAACCAAATTATCACTCTTTGCAGATGACATGATGGTATACTTAGAGAACCCTAGAGACTCAACTAAAAAACTACTAGAAACAATTCACAACTTTAACAAAGTTGCAGGATTCAAAATTAATTCACATAAATTATCAGCATTTTTATATATTACCAACAAAATTCAGCAGCAAGAGATACAAAAAGAAATTCCATTCCAAATAACGGATGATAGGATAAAATATTTGGGAATCTGCCAAGGAAAAGTCAGAAACTATACGAACTAAACTACAAAACACTTTCCACACAAATAAAATCAGACCTAATCAATTGGAAAAACATTAAGTGCTCATGGGTAGGCAGAGCGAATATAATAAAAATGACAATACTACCCAAACTAATTTACTTATTTAGTGCCATACCAATCAAACTCCCAAGAAATTATCTTACAGATCTAGAAAAAATAGTAGCAAAGTTCATTTGGAAGAACAAAAGGTCAAGAATTTCAAGGAATTAATGAAAAAAAAGGCAGATGAAGGTGGCCTTGCTGTACCAGATCTAAAACTATATTATAAAGCAGCGCTCATCAAAACCATTTGGTACTGGCTAAGAAATAGAGCAGTTGATCAGTGGCATAGGATAGATTATCAGGACAATCTAGGCAATAACCTTAACAATTTAGTGCTTGATAAACCCAAAGACCCCAGCTTTTGGGATAAGTACTCACTATTTGGCAAAAACTTCTGGGAAAATTGGAAACTAGTGTGGAAGAAATTAAGGCTGGACCCACACCTAACACCGCACACCAAGATAAGATCTAAATGGGTTCATGATCTAGATATAAAGAGTGATATTATAACCAAATTAGAGGAACTTAGGATAGTTTACCTCTCAGACCTGTGGAGATGGAATAAATTTATGTCCAAAGAAGATCTGGAACTCTTAATTGAACACCAGATAGATAATTTTGATTAGATTAAGTTAAAAAGTTTCTGTACAAATAAAACTAATGCAGACAAGATTAGGAGGGAAGCATCTAATTGGGAAATCACCTTTACATTTAATGGTTCTGATAAAGGTCTCATTTCTAAAATCTATAGAGAATTGTCTCATATATATATAAGAATTCAAGCCACTCTTCAATAGATAAGTGGTCAAGGGATATGAACAATTTTCAGATGATGAAATTAAAACCATTTCTAGTCATATGAAAAGTTGTTCCAAATCACTATTGATCAGAGAAATGCAAAGTAAGACAACTCTGAGGTACCTTACCTGTCAGATTGGCTAAAATGACAGGAAAAGATAATGATGAATGATGGAGGGGATGTGGGAAAACTGGGACACTGATACATTGTTGGTGGAACTGTGAATGGATCCAACTATTCTGGAGAGTAATTTGGAGCTACGCTCAAAAAGTTATCAAACTGTGCATACCCTTTGACCCAGCAGTGTTTCTATTGGGCCTATATCCCAAAGAGATCTTAGAGGAGGGAAAGGGCCCCACATGTGCAAGAATGTTTGTGGCAGCCCTTTTTGTACTGGCTAGAAACTGGAAACTGAAGGGATGCCCATCAATTGGAGAGTGGCTGAATAAATTATGGTATATGAATGTTATGAAATATTATTGCTCTGTAAGAAACGACCAGCAGGACAATTTCAGAGAAGCCTGGAGAGACTTGAATGAACTGATGCTGAGTGAAATTAGCAGAACCAGGAGGTCATCATACACAGCAACAACAGTATTACCTGATGATCAATTCTGATGGACATGGCTCTCTGCAACAAAGAATTGTCTCAAACCAGTGCCAATTGTTCACTGAAGAAAACCATATATACCCAGAGAGAGGGATATGAAATATGGACCACAATATAACATTTTCATGCTCTCTATTGATGTTTGCTTGCATTGTGTTTCCTTTCTCTGATTTTCTTTTTTTTTTCTTGTAGATAGGATTTTTCTTGCTCAACTTGTCAAGTATTTCAACATTATTAACGTAGTAGATTTCCTGCCATCTAGGGGAGGGGAGGGGACTGGGGGTAAAAGTTGTAATGGAAAGCTTTGTAAAGATCAATGCTGGGAAACTACCCATACATATGTTATACAAATAAAAAGCTTTAATAATAATAAAAAAGTAAATGCATTTAACAAGATGGAAAAAAGAAGAGTTTAACAATAAAACATTTTCCCTAAAAAAAAAAAAGAAATCACAGGTGAAGTTATGTAAAACATTTTCATAAAAGTCAAACTGTGAAAAAACATATAGATCTCTAAGGCTAATGAAAACAAAAACCCCTCAAGAAAAATTAAGTTAAAAAGAAAGAGAGAAATAGAGAATGCTTCAATATGTATTCAGAAAATACATATTCTGAGAATAACAAAGTCATTTAAAAGTTGATCATCCCAGAACACTGCTATTACTTTGTATGCAGTATATATTCATTTTATTCATTGAAGACTTTCCTTTTTTTCTTGAGAGCATCCTGCTCATCATTTCCCAGAGAACAATGATATTCCATCACAGACACATTATACATTTTATTGAGCCATTCTTCAATTGATGGGCATCCCTTCAATTTCTATTTTTTTTTTTTTTGGTCCTGGGAAGGAACTTGCTATGAATATTTTTTTTGTACAAATAGGTCATTTTCCTTTTTTTTCCCCTTGAATCTGTTTTGGTATTCATATTTAGTGGTCGTATTATTAGGCCAAAGGATGTACATGAATTTGTGGCCCTTTGGGCAAAGATCATATTTTTTGATCATTTATCAATTGAGGCATGGTTCTTATTTTTTTAAATAAATTTGACTTAGTTCTCTCTATGTTTGAGCAATGAGGCCTTATCAGAAAAAAAACAAAAACACAAAAAACACGTTTTGAAAATTTTTTTAAAAATTACTGTTGCTAATTGTAGTTCCACCCATTTATTCACTCTCTCTTTTCACTCTGTTCCTCTTCAAAAGTGTTTAGATACTGACCACTCCCTCCCCCAACATGTGTTTTCTTTTATCAGCATCCCCCTCTTCCCATATCCCATTCCTGTCCTATTTTCCTGCAGGGTAAGGTAGATTTCTGTACCCTGTTTTGTATATATGTCATTTCCTACTTGATCCAGTTTTGATGAGAGTAAAGCCCACTCATTCACCCTCTTGTCTCCTGCTTCCCCTATCACTTAAAAAGCTTTTTCTTAGCCATATACACCCAGGGAGAGACCTGTGGGATCTGAGTCTGGATCACAACATAACATTTTCACACTTTCTATTGATGTTTGCTTGCATGATGTTTCCCTTCTCACATTTTTTTTCTTGTAGATCTGATTTCTCTTGTACAGCAAGATAACTGTATAAATATAAATACACATATTCGATCTGTCAAATATTTTAACATAATTAATATGTATTGGACTTCCTGCCATATGGGGGAGAGGGTGGAGGGTAGGAGGGAAAAAATTTGTGGCAGAAAGCTTTGCAAGGGTCAATGTTGGGAAATTGCCTATGCATATGTTTTGTAAATAAAAAGCTTTAATAAAAAAAGAAATTAAATATTATAGGATTTAATGCTTAAAAAAAAAGCTTTTTCTTGCCTGATTTTTCTATGGTAGATAATTGGCAGCAGTCCATGTCTTCCTTTCCTTTTCTTTCAGTACATTTCTGTCTCATCCCTTAATTTCATTTAAAAAAAATGATGTTATTCCTTCATATTCAACTCAAACTTATTCCCTTTGTCTATATATACTCCTTCTAGCTGTCATAATAATGAGAATATTCTAAAGAGTTACAAATATCAAGCTCCTATATAGGAATGTAAACAGATAAACCTTATTGTCTCTTATGATATCACTTTCCTGATTAGCTCCTTATGCTTTTTCAGAGTCCTGTATTTGAAAATCAAATTTTCCATTCAGTTCTGGTCTTTTCATCATGAATGCTTGAAAAATCCTCTGCTCATCGAATGAACCTTTTCCTCTGAGGGGTTATACACAGTTTCGCTGGGTAGGTGATACTACTTGCAATTCCACCTCCACTGCTCTTTGGAATATCATATTCCAAGCCCTCCAGTTCTTTAATAAAGAATCTGCTAAATCTTATGTTTTCCTGCCTGTGGCTCCACTATACTTGAATTGTTTCTTTCTTGCAATATGTTCTCCTTGACCTGGGAGTTCTGAAATTTGACTATAATATTCCTGGGAGTTTTCATTTTGGCAGCCCTTTCAGGAGGTAATTGGTGCATTCTATCAATTTCTATTTTATCCTCTGGTTCTAGGATATCAGAATGGTTTTACTTGATAATTTCTTGAAAGGTGATGTTCAGGCTCTTTTTTTTTGTCATGACTTTCAGGTAAACCAATAATTTTTAAAAATATCTCTTCTGAATCAATTTTCCAAATCAGTTGTTTTGGAAGAAATTTCACTTTTTTTCTATTTTGTTTTTATTCTTTTAATTTTTTTCTTTATTGTATATTGATTTCTCATAAAGCCATTAGCTTTGATTTGCTCAATTCTATTTTTAAGGTATTATTTTCCTCAGTGAGCTTTTGTACATCCTTTTCCAATTGGTCAATTTTGCTTTTTTTTTTCAACTTTTCATTATTTCCCTAATTTTTCCTCTTATCTTTTTTACTTGATTTTTAAAGACCCTTTTGAGCCATTCCATGACCTGAGCCCAATTCTTATTTTTCTGAGGTTTTGGATATAGGCACTTTGACTTTGTTATCATGTTCTAAGTAGGTGTTTTGGTCACATAATAACTTTCAATGGTCAGAAACTTTTTTTTGTTTTCTGCTCATTTTCCTAGCCTATTATTCTGCTTTTAACTCTTTGCTAAAGTAGAGCTTTGTTTTCAGGCTGGAAGAGGCACTGTCCGGACCTTTAGAGGTTTTGGGTAACTGTTTTCAGAAATCCTTCTAGGAATCTGACCACAAGCATTATTTTCTGCCCTGGAGCTGTTAGAAGTGTCCTTGTCCCACTGGAGTTGCCCTACTTATTTCCACCTTCCCTGGCTTCATTCAAATCCCAACTAAAATTTCCTTTTTTAGTAATAGATTTTTTATTTTCAAAGTGTATACAAAGATAGTTTGCAACATCCACTCTTGCAAAATCTTGCGTTTCAAATTTTTCACCTTCCCTTCACCTCCCCCCTTCTCTAGACTGCAAGGGTATGTTAAATGTGTGCAATTCTTCTAATGTATTTCCACAATTATCATGCTGCAAAAAAAAAATCAAAAAGAAAAAAATGAGAAAGAAAACAAAAAGCAAGCAAACAACAAAAAAAGTGAAAATACTATGTTGTGATCCACACTCAGTCCCCACAGACCTCCCTCTGAGTGCAGATGGCTCTTTCTATCCCAAGTCTATTGGAATTGGTCTGAATCATGTCATCGTGGAAAGGAACCACGTCCATCATATAATCTTACTGCTGCTGTTTATATGTTGTCCTGATTCTAATTACTTCATTTAGCATCAGTTCATGTAAGTCCCTCCAGGCCTCTCTGAAATCATCCTGCTGATTGTTTCTTATAGAATGATAATATTCCATGACATTCATATATCATAATTTATTCAGCCATTCTCTGAATTATGGGCATCCATTCAGTTTCCAGTTCCTTGTCACTACACAATGGACTGCTACAAACATTTTTGCACATGTGGGTCCCTTTCCCTCCTTTAAAATCTCTTTGGGATATAAGCCCAGTAGAGACACTGCTGGATCAAAGGGTATGCACAATTTGATACAGTTCCAAATTGTTCTTCATAATGGTTGGATTGGTTCATAATACCATCAATAGTTTTCCCACATCCCCTCCAACATTTATCATTATCTTTTCTTGTCATCTTAGCCAATCTGAAAGGTGTGAAGTAGTACCTCAGAGTTGTATTTCTCTAATCAATAGTGATTCAGCACATTTTTATATGACTAGAAATGACTTTAATTTCCTCATCTGAAAATTGTCTGTTTATATCCTTTGGCTGTTTATCAGTTGGAGGATGGCTTGAATTCTTATAAATTTAAGTCAATTCTCTATATCTTTTAAAAATGAGGCCTTTATCACAACACTTGGATGTAAAATTTCCCCCCAATTTTCAGCTTCCCATCTAATCTTGTCTGCTTTGGTTTTGCTTCTAATTTTTTTTAAATTTAATCAAAATTTTCCATTTTGCATTTTGTAATATTCTCTAGTTCTTCTTTAGTCATAAATTTCTCCCTTCTCTACAGAACTGAGAACTAAATCATTCTTTGTTCTAATTTGTTTTTAGCATCACTCTTTATGTCTAAATCATGAACCCCTGTCAACCTTATCTTGGTAGAAGGTGTTTAGATTCTAAATAAAATTTCACTTTTTACAGCAAGTCTTTCTGAACCCCTCTTTTAAAAATTCTTCTTAGTTTATTTTTAATTTATGGAATAAAACAAGCATTTTCATAACACAAATATATAAAAAGTTGATTGCACATGAAACGGCAAATCTATTATGTACAACTTGTTATTGCTTTGAAATATATAATAAAGCTATTGTGTAAATTTCTTTTTTCCTTACTCCTCCTCCTAGAAGTGACTGTCATTAGGAAATGTATTAATATGTATGTATACAAAGGTAAAATCATTCTATACACCTATTTTTCAATTCTTTCTCTGGATGCAGATATTATCTTCTTCATATGTCCTTTGTGATTAATTGTGTTCTTATAATATTAAAAATGGCTTATTCACTCAAAGTTCTTACCATAATATTTTTGATTCTGTATACAATCTTTTCTTGGTTCTTCTCATTTCATTTTTCATTATTTTGTGCAAGTTTATTCATGTTTTTCTAAGATCATTGAGCTTATTATTTCTTAGAACACAATAATATTCTATCACAATCATATACTTGTTTAGCCATTCCCAATTTATGGGCATCCTCTTGATTTCCAATTTTTTGTCACCACAGATTGAGTAGCTATAACTATTTTAGAGCATATAACTTCTTTTCCTTTTTCCCTAGACATCTTGGTATCCCTTTTAATTTGAAGTCCTTCCCTCTGTTGATTATTTCATGTTTATTCTTTATAAGAATTTGCATCCCAGATTTTTCATGCTGTCTCTCTCTCTTTCTCAGAGTGTGAGCTCCTTGAGAACAAGGATTGTCTTCTCCCTTTCTTCTATACCAAATACCAAATGGCATTGAGTCCCTTCCAATCTGATTCAAGGTTCCTTTCCATTTCCTAGCACCACCTCTATGGGGGCTATGCTTCTAGCTAGTGCTAGGAGGTGCTCATATTGCTTTTGTTTGTCCACTGCTGGCTAACACTAATCAGTAATTCTATTCTAGGATTTAATGAGCAGTAATTATTTTGCTTGGAGAAGCTGAACAAACTCTCCATATGACTTTCCAATGACTGCTTATTTAATTATCCCCAAAGAATAAGTGGAGATGATGAGGAATCAAAAACAATTTTGGTTATACAGGAAATCAAGGTACTCAGTGCTTCCATCACCTGTAATCTCACTCAAGCTGAGCAGAAATATAAAAGACAGAAAGCTGGAGGGAAAAGAAATAAAAAACAAAATGTGATTAAAATAATGAAAACTTATCAAAAACATCTGCATGGAAAGTGATTGGGGCAGGGTTTTCTCTGATCCACTTTAGGTTCCCAAAATATCTTTTTTAGATATTTTTCAAATCTTTTTTTTAGAATTTCTAAGTAATTCTCAGCATGTAGCTAATGGAAAGACCAATAAACTTAGTATTGATAGAACTGGGACTAAATTCCAGCAAAAATATGAATAAAGCAATGATATTGCATAAATCATTTCCCTTTTCTAAGTCTTACTCTCTCTTTCAGTAAAATGGGACAATAGTATTTGTCTGGACTTTTTCCCAGGGCTGATTAGGGGACCAAGTGAGATAATGTAGGCAAAGTGCTTTGTAACCACATAGTTCAAATGAAAGGGTATACTATCATTTTAAATTAATTAATGATAGCTTTCTAAGCCCTGACGTTGCTAAGTATGTAGCAATCAGTATCATCGGAGTGATTTTTTTTTTAATGTAGGTAAAATTATAGAACTATTAAAAATTTTAGAAAGAGCCCTGTAGGCAAAATCAGGACATCTAATCATGGTTTCAGCAACAACTTCTCATGTAAATTTAGGGAAATCACTTATGTGATCAGAAGATTTTGAATTATAAGTGACCTTGGACATTTTCTGTTGTTTCATATTCATTCATTGACAGAAAAATCACAAAGAGAGAGCTGAAGCTATTTTAGAGATTATTTAGTCTAGTTTTAATTTTTCTTTAATTGATGAAGAAACTGAGACCCATTGGCAGCTAGATGGTGCAGTGAATAAAATACCAGCTCTCAAGTCACAAGGATCTAGTTCAAATCTGGCCTCAGACACTTAACACTTCCCAGCTATTAGGCAAGCCACTTAACCCCAATTTCCTACACACAGACACACAGACACACAGACACACACACACACACACACAGAAAGTTACTGAGAGGCAAAGTGGCAGAATTAAGATTCAAATTCAAGTCATGTGACTACTATCAACACTGTTTCTGTTGCATCAAAATGCCTTCAAGTTCATTCAGTTATTCATTCATTCAACCATTCATTTATTCCACCACTAATTTAACCATTCATCCATTAAGCATTTATTAAGACTATATTATATAAAAGGCATCATTTTGAGGAACTGGAGAAAACCATTAGTTCTTATCCTCAAGTAGTTTAAATTCTATTGGGAAATATAATGTAGAAAATATAAAATACAAATATATATGAATATAAAATATGAAATAGCAAGTTTTTGAAGGCTGTGAAATGAAGACCCTAGAAAGACAGAAATCATTCTTTTTTATAGATAAGGAAGCTGAGGTCCAGAGAGAAGGATGACTTTCTCAAATAGAAGTAGCAGGAAAAAATGCAAGATTTGAGTTTGTGAACTCTTACTCTTAGGTGGTGAAGTAGTAGATAGAGCACTTGTCCTGGAGTCAGAAAGATACATCTTCATGAATTCAAATTCAGCCTTAGATACTTACTAGCTGTGTGACTCTGGGCAAGTCATTTTATTATTTGTCTCAGTTTCCTAATCTGTAAAATAAGTTGGAGAATGAAATGGCAAATCACTAGTATCTTTGCCAAGAAAACCCTCAATTGAGATCATGAAGAGTCAGAAACTACTGAACAACTCCACTGGAGACTGCTGACTCTGTTCTAGGAGTTATCCAAGGTGCTATTCAACTAGCTGGAAGTTTCTTTCCTTCTATAATCCTCTAATAAGGAGGTTGCTGTGGAGGACAAAAAATATAAGTAAAGCCATCACTAACCATTAAACTGTATGAAGTAGGATGTTCTCTATTCAGAGCAGGGGATATATAGCTCTTAGAAATCATTTAGTCTAACTCCTCTCCCCTTCCATGTCATAGATCAAGAAATCAGCTTAATAGAGTGGCTTGCCCAAGATCACAGGGGTAATAAGTGACTAAAGGCACCTTCAATTTTCAAAGCTCTTTCAACTGAGCTGTGCTGCTTAACAACCACCCAACGGACGCTTACTGCATGCCAGTTGGTAACTGATGCTACAAAGACAAAAAGGATAGAATCTCTGAACCCAAAGCATTTTTATTCAATTGGAGGAGACAACATTGATACATGTATGCATATACATATATATAATATGCACAAAATGAATGAATACGAGATAAGTTTGGAAGGATGGGCACTAACAGCTGGGGGGGGGAAGCTATGGGAAGACTTTATATAGGATGCATATCAGTTGAGTGATGAAAAAACTAGGATTCCATGGGTTGGAAGTGAAGGAGAACATCCTGGTCATGGAAGCCTGCTAGGACAAAGATATGGTGATGGGAAAATGTAAGTGTGTGTGTGTGTGTGTGTGTGTGTGTGTGTTTTGTTGGCATTTTTACCCTCAATGTTTAAGACAAAATGCTCCAAAAAAAAGCAATTGAAATCAGCATACTAAATATGCTTAATAAATCTTAATAAATGTTTTGTCTATTTGTCTTTCCATTCATATCATCTATCATCTACCATCTCTCTCTGTGTCTATATATATATATTTTCTGCATAATTTATCTATTTATCTATAAATCTATTGAGTTTTATCATATCATGTATCAATCTATTGTCTATATTCTTTTTCTCTGTCTTTCTGTCTCACTCTTTGTTTTTCTCTGTTTCTCTCTCTGTCTCTCTTTCTTCCCTCACACTCATATTTTCTGCATAATCTATAACCCATTTATTTATCTATCAATCTATTATCTGTTTTATCATATCATCTTTATCAATCTATTGTTTATATTCTCTGTCTCCATCTCTCTCTTTGTCTTTCTCTCTCTTTGATTTTCTCTCTCCAGTTCTCTTTGATTCTCCATTTCTCTGTCTGCCTTTCTCTGTCTCTCTCTCCTTTCTGTCTGTCTGTCTGTCTGTCTCTTTTCTTTTCTCCCTTTAGCCAGTTGTCTCCTGGAACTGGTCAAAGACCAGTTTAACTGGATCCTGGAGTAGAAAGCAGTAAAGTTTAAGAAGAATGATAAAACAGGAAGAGCTCAGGCTGTAAAAAGAATTATATGGCAAAGAGAGTAATTTACTTGATTGTAAAGAGTCTCTTCCACCTGTAAGTTCTGTGGTCATTAAATATTTCAATCTTGAAAACATTTAAAATTCTGCATCTCCCCATCAAAAAGAAAACAAATAGCTTGATGAAATGATCAAAATTGAGTGCTGATTTTTGATATTGGAAGTAAGATTATGCTGGGGAAAGGCAATGTGTTGTCTGACTATTTTGTGTGTGTGTGTGTGTGTGAGAGAGAGAGAGAGTGTGTGTGTGTGTGTGTGCATACATGTGGCATGTGTGTTTTCCCAGGGAAGAGAAGGCAAAGTTGTAAATAAGATGTCATATCAAGGAATCCTATGAAGGACATTAGAAATCTGTTTCTGAATTTTACAAAGTGAGAAGTTAAGGAACAGATTAGTTTTATGTGACTTTTCCAGAATCACTCAGGTAGCAAGAAGCAGAGTCTTAATATTTGCAAGTTTTTGGATGAAGAGTTACTAAGGATCTGGAGATCTTCTAGTCTTAACTCCTATTAGAAAAGGAAATAGAAGGAAGTAAGCTGACTTGGCCAACGTTATTTGATAATGAGAGTTGGGATCTGTAATCTTATTCTCTGGTTCCACTTCCCTTGAGTTTTCCATTAGATCTTGAATCAAGGAGAATCCTGATATGTCTGCTCACTCCAGATTTTTCTTACCACTTTCCCAGCATGGGATTGCTCAATCTCCTCATAGTGATTATACTCCAGTGAAGAGGGTGAGTCTTAGAAGAGAGTCTGGTCCCTAGAAAAGTCTGATAATTTATATCCCTAATTTTTCCATGGTTTGGTGGGAGAATTGCCCCTTCAATGTGAGAAACAACATCATGTAAAGCAAGAAACTAGTCTGTGAGGAGAGAGAACATGGAACATTTGTTCTCATTCTATCAACACTGGGAAGATTACTTAACTGCTTTTGTTTCAATTCCTAATCTGTAAAATGGGGATGATGGTATGAACACAGCCCAATGAATTGCATTGACTTTTCCAATAATGGCTTTGCTGTCATAGATGAAATTTATAATCTTTCTGCTACTGAAGCACCCTTAGGGTTTCACAACCAATGCAGACTGATCCAGAATGTGGGAAAGTTTTGCAGAATAAGGAGATGGCTGAATTTGAAGTGAGGTGATGGGGCAACTAGGTGGGACAATGGCCAGAACACCAAGCCCAGAGTCAAGATGGTGCATCTTGGGCCCAAATCCAGTCTCAGACACTTATTAACTGTGTGATCCTGAGTAGGTCATTTAACCCTGTTTACTTCCATTTTCTTATCTATAAAATGAGTTGGAGAAAGAAATGGCAAACCATTCCAGTATCTCTGTCCAGAAAGCTTTTTCCTTTCTGTGTTGTCAGGACTGGTACACACTTCCTTTGAAGCATTTTTCCTGTTTCCAAAGCTGATCCCCTGGGTAAGTCATTACTTTAGGAGAAGTTTTAGGAGAAATTTGGAGCAATTAAGTAAAAAGTTGAAATAGCTCTATCCCTTATTAAAGCATTCTGCTTTCAAGGCTTCTTGTAGAAAGGGAGAGAAATAATTAACCAAGTCATTAAGGCTCATCTGGGAATCACCATTTTCCCCATTTCTTCATTCAGTCAGCAGCCCATTTCTCATTATATTGAGGATTTCTAAATTAGACATTTTATATGGCTACAAGTTTCTAATGAGGTGGGATACCCACGTCCTCCCCTAGTATACTGAAATGTCAGGGAATTTTCCAAGGAACTACCTGGTACCTTGAGAAGTAGATTTAGTGATCAAATAGAGGAATTATAACTAGAATTCTGGCCATTTAGGCAAGGAAGGTCTCCTGAAATGAACTTTAGGGACAGATTTAGTTCTTTGTTGGGGCAGGTGCTAAAAACACTGATCCAATAATCTTAATGAGAAGGGAGACATGGAAATTGTTTCAAGGAAGAGACAGAGACAGTTAAACTTTTGGGTGGAGACACAAGGATAATCCAAGGCAGATATTAGGAAGAAGTTCAGACAAAGAAAACATTTGGGGTGTGGTGGCTGGGTGTGGGAAGCAGGAATACAGGATTATGAGGACACCATCCTAAGGGAGAGAGAATTAGTGCTGAGACATGTGTTACCTGGGCCACACCCGGGAGTCTCTATTCATATATTTTCTGAATATAATCATGGTTCTATGGATGTGATGTGTAAGCATGGGAACAATGTGTCCCATCTGTATTGGAGTACATTTCCTGACTGTTTGTTCTCCCTATCCCAGGGGAGGGAAAGTCTTTACTTTGAGTTCATTATCTCTAACCTCTGACTACTACAAGTGAGTTTCTGTTTGAGGAGAGCTGATCCACAGGGTGCCTCTTGGGGATCTGTCCTGTGAGGACAAGTTAGAGAATCTCCCCAGAGGGAATGCTAAAACACATAAATCTGGAGAAAGAACACTTAACAATTTGGAGATCAGGACAGGCTTTTTGTAGGAGATGACTCTCAAGCTGAGTTGATAGGAAAGATAGTAGGATTCTTTTGGCATGGGACAGGTAAGGGGACAGAAGGTCCTATCAAGGAAATAGAAAGTAGGAGTTTTCTGTAATGGAAAGTAGCAGGTATAAAAGAGAATAATTTGCAATAGGTCTATATGGCAAGGCTGAAGCCAGTATGCAAGTCTGTAAAAATCAAACAAAGGAGCTTATTTCTGGCTTCTTTTTATTTTCTTTGATGGAGAGGATGGGAAGATGGGAATTCTTTCAGTGAAGGAAAATCCAAGTGTGAGAACTGTCCCCACTAATAAAAATGTGGCTAGAAGTTTCCTAAATTTATAAGGTTTTTGTGAAGCTTATTATTGTATTTTATCCTTTGTTTTCAAAAAGGACCATGACATCAAGGAGGTGAGGCCCTGACATGCAAATGAATTGGATTTAAGTGAGTGAGGGCTGTGCAAAGTGACTCACTTTCCCCTCTAGAATTATCTGAGTCCAGTGGTCAGATGTAGATCTGGATGACTGGAGCTGACCTTGGGTGAAATGGGAGACTTTGGACTTTTTCTGTGAAACTTATAAGCTTGGAGTGTTGGGAATATGGTGGTGGATGGTGGATGCATGAGAGAGTAAAAGTTTAAATGAGCCAAATTTGAATCCAGGGCTTCCTGACTCCAAGGCCAGTTTTGTAGCATTCTGTCAGACCACATCTCAATGCCTTTCTTTTTTAACTAATTAGTGTTGCTAGTCATGAGTGAATGAATGACTAAAACATTTATGAAGCACTTAATACATGCAATACACTATGTTAAGCTGTCAGTCAGACCATAAGCATTTATTAAGCCTACTATGTGTCAGACTCTGTGCTAAGCCCTATATAAAGATAGTCCTGGCCTTGGAGGAGCTTGCAACCTAATGGAGACAATCTATAAACAATGTGTACAAATAAGCCTTAGATAGTATAAATTGGAGAGAATCAAGAGAGAGAAGACCCTAGAAATAAGGGATATTTATTGGGAGATGTTTCCTGTAAAAGGTGAGATTTTAGGTGGGACTTGAAGGTCACCAGAAAGATCGGTAGGTGGAGTGGAAGAAGGAGAGATGGCCAGGTATGGGGCTAGCCAGAGAGGTTGCCCAGAACCAAGAAATGAAGTTTCTTGTTGGAGAAATAGCCAAGAGGCTGATGGGAGGACGTGAGGTATAAGGAGATGGGAAAGGTTGGGCAGGGTTATGTTAGGAAGGATGTCAAATAATTGGACTGTGTTGTTTAGGGAACAGAGGGGAGATCCCTGGATGAAGGAGCATGTGTGTGTGTGTGATGCTTATAAAGTATGAAAAATGCTAAAGAAGAAGGTAATTATGAAGGGCATTGAATGCCAAATAGAGGATTTTAGATTTAATCTTGGGAATGATAGGGAGCTACTGGAGTTTGTTGTGTAAGTAGGCAGGGTAGGTGCTGCATGAAATGGCTTGACATACACTTTAGAGAAATCACTTTGGGGGCAGCTAGATAGTTCAGTGGATGAAGCACCAGCTCTGAAGTCAGGAGGACCTGAGTTCAAATGTGGCTTCAGACATGTAACACTTCCTTGCTGTGTGACCTTTGGCAAGTCACTTAACCCTAATTGCCTCAGCAAAAGAAAAAAAAAAGAAAGAAAGAAAGCTCCCTTTGCTGGCTGAATGAAGTCCCTACACTCAAAGGACTTCAATTCTAATGGAGGGCACGACATATATAGAAATCACAACATATATTCAGCAGCTAGTCAGATGAACTCCATGGTCCATAGGGTATAATGACATTATAGAAGATAATGCTTTTTCTTTAGTGTCATTTTCACCAATAAAATGACAACTCTTTCTGATGCTGAATCATCTGACAACTCTAAGAAGACTGGTAGGAAAAGCATTCTTTTCGTGGTCCTCAGTGGCTGTGGTTGTACCTGCAGGAGCTTTTCCCAAGCTGCATTTCCACAAAAGCTGCTTCCCAAATGATATCTGAGAGCACAAGGCTGGAAATGTTGCTTTCTCAAAGGTTTAGAACCTAGGCTGTTTCCAGAGTGCTGATTTGCCTTATAAATTCCTGTTTCTCAGACTCAAGTTCCTCTCTGTTCTCCATCTCTCCACTCCCTTCTTCTACAGCTATCGTCCTGTTAGAAATGATTGGAGGATGTCTTTGAGGGCTGAGGTCATGGGCATCCTGAATAGGCTGGGCTACTGAATAAATAAGAAACATTACTCAGACAGAATAACAGCTCAATTAGAATCATAGATTCAGGACTGGAGGAGACAGAGATCATGTATTTTGACCATCTCTCTTTTTTTTTTTTAATTTTTTTTTTCGACCATCTCCTTTGACAGATGAGGAACATAAGATCTGGGAAAGGGGAATGCTTTGTTCAAGACCACACAGATAGTAAGTAGAAGAGTTAAAACTGGCCCAGGGTCCTTGTAGTCCTTTTCACTTCATGTTTTCCCAGGATAATTAGCAATATTAAATGAAGAGTAACTGCAGGGGACATCCATTTGTGGCTATCCTGGAAAGCATTTTGGAAAAACAAAATCTTTTCTTAGATATTTACCCAAATAATAATGTGGAAATTGGGATTCAGATGAAAAAAGAATGGCTCTAACCCTTCCATAGAATATCTGTGGTTGACATCACTACCCCCTACCCCATTTCTGATTCTGTGCAAAGTATGGGGTAGCCCTGGAGTGTCATGAAGGCAGTCAAGTGAGAAATCAGATAACATTCTCCAAGCGTAATAAAGCAAGCAATTCCCATATTCAATCCATCAAGCCACAACCAGCATTTATTGTTGTTGTTGTTGTTCAGCCATTTCATTCATGTCTAACTTTCTCAGCAAATATACCAGAGTAGTTCACCATTTCCTTCTCTGGCTCATTTCCCAGATGAGGAAGCTGAGGCAAGCAGAGTGAAATGACTACCCTAGAGTAGTCTTACTCTAAGTTTTTAAGTCTCTGAAATGACCTCACCATGAAGATATGGCTTCTTGACTCCAAGTTCTGCCCGATCCACTATGTCATCTGGCTGCCTGAGCATTTATTAAACTCCTAGAATATACCAAGTACCTCAGAAGGTACTGGGAATAAAAATGCAAATAATAAAACTCAAAGGGACTAGAAACTAATGAGGGCGATCAAACATTCATTTATTTGCATATAGAATAAATGCAAAAAAAATAGACCTGGGATTTTGTTGCTATAGGGAACTCTGAGATGAGGAAGCTTCCCATACTACTGCTGGCAGGTACCTTTTCTTATCTTAGCCGTCCAGTGCTCTGAGAATTGGAGAAATTTGGCCAGGGATGTATACGTAGGTGTCAGAAGCAAAGCTAGAATTGGGCTTCTTGTAGGAACGCTCTCTCCCCTGTGCCAACACAGCCTGTCAAAAAGAACCATGCAATTCAAGTTAGGGTGGGAGAGCATAAGTGGCTGGTTGTGGAACAGGGGACAACATTGGGAAAGACTTCTCATAGAAGGTACTTCTGGAGTTGTGTCTGACTGTAGATTATCAGGGTGGTGTCTTGGAGGAAGAGATGCTTATAGTTGAGAAAATGGGTTTGATTTCTGCCTTTGGCAAGTACTAGTTGAGAGCCATTCCCTTCAGAGTCTCTAGGCAAGATTCTATGTTATAGATGAAAAAGGAGGTCTGCATTAATGAAGGGAGTTGTCACAGTGGGATTTCCTCATGTGGATAAAGTCACAGATCTAGACCTTCCCAACATGTCTAAAGCGTGGTGCTGAGCACAAGGAATTAAAAGACAAAAAATGAAAAATAAAAGGCTTTGTCTTCAGGTAACTCATGTTTTACATGAAGACAGTAATAAGTATATAAGTAGGCAGCTAGGTGGCTTAATAGAGAAAGCATCAGCCTTGGACACCAACTAGCTGTGTGACACTAAGATTTTTGTTTGTTGGGCTTTTTTAATCTGTACAATGGGTTATTAGTGCCTACTAGCCAAGGGTTTTGTGAGGATCAAATGAGATTAGATTTGTAAAGCTCTTTGCAAACCTCAAGTTGCCATATAAATGTTAACTATCATTATCACCGTGGTTATTATTAATATTACTTCTATGACTACTACTATTTGCTAAAATTTGAGGAGAAAGCAGCTAGCTGGCGCAGCAGATAGAGTACTAAACCTGAAAGACTCAGATTTCTGAGTTCAAATCTGATTTCAGATACTCACTAGCTACATGACCTGGGCAACTCACTCAGCCCTGTTTTCCTCAGACACTAACTAGCTAGCAAGTCACTTAACCCTGCATGCCTCAGTTTCCCCATCTGTAAAATGAGCTGGAGAAGGAAATGGCAAACAACTCCAGTTATCTTAGCCAAGAAAACTCAGACCAAGAACAGCTGAATGACTACAAAAACAACAATTTGGAGAGGAAAAGAATACTACCAACCAGTGGGACAAGAGAAGATTTCCCTCAGGAAGGGATGTCTGAGCTGATCCTTTAAATGAGTTAGAGCTCTTGGTGAGTCAGGTGAAGCAGGGCAGTAATCAGAAACTTTTCTCCTCTCCTCTGAGATTGCCATTATCTAGTTCAGTTGTTTGCTGTCTCACACTTTGATTATTGAAATAGCTATTGATGGGTCTGTCTGAGTCTCCCCATTCCAATCCATCCTCCAGCCACCAAAATGATTTTTCTAAAGTACCGATCTAACATGGTCACCACTCATCTCGACAAACTTAAATGATTCCCTATCATCTGTAGAATCAAGTACAAACTCCTTTCTCTGATGTTTAAAGCCCCTCAAAACCTAGAACTTTCCTGTTTTTCCAGACTGCTTACATCTTATTCCCCACCATATACTCTCTCATGCCTTGCCACTCGTCTCCTGGCCAGATAAAAATATTCCATCTCTCATCATTTCTCTAGTGGTCCCCCATGCCTGGAACATTCTCCCTTTTCAACTCAAACTATTGACTTTTCTGGATTCCTCTAAATCCCACTGAAAATTCTATAAGAAGCTTTTCCCAACCTCTCATAATTCTAATGCCTCCACTTTGTGAATTATTTCCTATTTATCTTGTTTTTATTTTGTTGGTATATAGTTAATTGACTTCATCTTCCCAAGTAGATTGGAAGCTCTTTGAGAATAGAGACTGCCTTTTACCTCTTTTTGATTCCAAGGTCTTTACATAATGCTTGGAACATGATAGGAGCTTAATAAACATCTATTAGTTGATTGACTCCAAATCCAGTATTCTTTTCTTACTTTATACCATTGATTGGACATTGCCTCAAAAAAAATGAGACCTGGGAAGAACCTTAATTTAAAAGGCAAGGTATCCACTGCATCCTGGCCATTACCAATCATCTTGATATTTTTCTTGTCTCTGTTGGCTCAGTAAGAGAGAATAAAACTCATGACTTTATGCAGCTCCACCTCACTTAAATCCAAATCAAGTACAAATCAAGACATTGCCTTCATGGTGTCATTGGGCCCTTTTGCAAATGAAGGATGAACATTGTGATAACATTGGTCTTCAAGAACAATGGATAAACAATAATAACAAATGACTGACCCCAACCCAGTATTCTCTTCTTGCTTGGCCAAGATTATGGATTTATAAATACTCATTGGTTGATTGTTACTTAACCTATATCACACTTAATCATAGTAGATTCATAGTAGAATTATTCTTATGACATAAGATTGTCATTTATAGCTAGAAGCAGTATGATTTACTGAAGTCCAGGATATCTATGTTCAAATTTTACTTCTAACACCCATTAAACTTGTGATCTTGTCCAAGTCATTTGATCTCTACGTGCTTCAGTTTGCCCATTTTTAAAATGGAGATGATAATTCTATTAGCAACTACTATGTGGTATTATTTTGAGGTTCAAAATGAGGTACCAAATGTAATCTGAAGACTTTTAAGAGCTATAGAAATATCAGCTATCATTAATAAAAATAATTAGTAGTAGCTAAGGTTTTTTGATTTGAAATTTCAAAATTAATGTTAATAATTTACTCCTTAACTACATGAAATGTGGAGCTGGCCGATTATCTGGGTTTGTATTACCATAGTAGTTTACTATAGTCAAGGTTTATTTTCTTTTTGCAGTTTTTGCTCAATAACTCTGTCAGCTTTCCTCTGACATTCTCCCTTACTCTTCCTCATCTTTTTTCCCCCCAATTGAAATGTGTTTAGTGCAAATGAATGAAGTGAGCCTTGGACTAAGATCCTTCAATTCAAGGGTGGCCCCTTTTATACAGCATCTTGAGAAATGATGATCTGCTCAGGTGTGTTTGCTGGAGAGAGCTGAGGGAAAGATTCAATTTCTGAGATAAATGAGAGGCATCAGGACTTAAAAACCAGTTTCTTCTCAGCTACAGGCAGCAGGAATGAATCATGTAGCTTAGTGTGCACATTGGAGGCTGCCTGGGCTTCCTCATCCATTGCCAAACTTATAGATCATAATCTCTCCTTAGGTTATTCATCAATCCTTAGAGAACAAAAGACTGGAACAACCCCAAGGGGAGCTCAGATTGGAGAATACCGAGGGGGGGGTGGGGAAGTGGGGGAGCAAGGTTTCACTTTGTCAAGTTCAAGAAGTTTCCCCAGCATCACTGCTGGTTTGGAGTACCCAAAACCTTCAGTGGGCTATTAATAAGCATTTTCTCATAGGGTGATCATTGAGAAAGGCTCCCCATGTATTTAAATGTGATATGATATATACTTTGAGCTTTCATACTAGAATGTTCTGTGATGATGTAAAAGATTCAAGAGACATAGCTACTGGGTAATTTAATCCTTTTTTAATCCAGATGGCAAGTTCTGAATAAAAGGAAAGTCATTTGACCATCTCTTTTAGACAAAAGACAATTATGGTGGTCACAGTTCATATACCCTTCAGAAGAGTAAGTGTTCTATGAGTGACTGAGTGACAGCAGGTAGAAAATATCTCTATAATCAGACTACTTCAGCCTTGAGCTATCTGGCTGGACAAAAGGATTTGTCTCCACCCAAACTTGAGTAGAACACTGGGAGTTCCCCCACCTTAGGTTAGATTTCTTGTAAAATTGGTTGGGATCTGACCAAGATCCAGGAGAATTAATTTAATCTCATCAGTAATATCCTTCAAGAAACTGATTTTTTTTTTTTAAATTAACAATTGGAAGAAGGGGAGAGCTCTGGATCTCCCCAAAGTATTGGTTATTAATAATCATTTTTCTCACTTCTGAAGTCAAAAGTGCCTTTTGTGATTTCATTGGATAACACGCTGGGAAATAATCTCCATGCATGTGTGTGTGTGCATGAACACATATGTATATCATGTGAAAAAGAGACAGAGGCAGGGACAGAAAAAGAAGAGAAGGGAGAAGCTAAGATGGAGAAAATAGAGAGGAGAGAATAAGAGTAAGTAAGGGAGAGAAAGATGATGGGATAGAGAGGAGAGACAAAAAGGAGACAGAAAAGATATGGAATGGGAAGAACCACAGAGAGAAAGGAGGTAAAAATTAAAATAGAAAGAAAAGAGAAAAGAGAAAGGAGTGAGAGAGAAAAAAAGAAATAAGATTAAGAGAAAAGAGAGGAGAAAAGATAAAGACAGTGTGTGTGGTGGCAGAGAGGGGAAGTTAAGAAGGAAACTTAAGAGAAAGGGAAAGCAAAATAAAACTCCTGTTGATTTTGGAAAATGACTGATGATAGAGGCCAAAAGCTGTATACTAACATAGAGTAAATTCTGTTTCATAATCAAAAACTAGATAATATATCAGGGATAGAGAAGTAATTAGAAAATTTGGCTTCTGGGATAAGCAGCATGAAACATGACCTAAAATAAAGATTTTTAGTATAAATTCACTTTCTAGGCATAGCCTCAGGCTGTTTCGATAGAGGTTTCTGTCAGATGCTTATATAAAGGTTGGACAGTAAAGAGCGGGGTCAGGAGGAGCCCTGGGAGATGCTCCCAGAATAAAGAGAAGGCAACATCTTATAGTTTTCTATTTCAACTCATTATTCTCAATATTTGACAATTAAGCTCAGCTGTTTTGTGCATTTCTGGAGTGTAAATGTTATATAAGTATCACATAAATTCAGTGCATCAATCATAGCCCTGCTGACTCACTGGATTAACCAACCAGCCAAATATTTATGAAGCACCTACTCTGTGCCAGGCTTTGTATTATTAAGAGCTGGAGATACAAGGAAAGAAAGATACAAGATAGTGCTCCCCTTCATGACTCTTACAGTCTAGTCAGGGGGGACGTGTGTAGATGGAGGTATAGGTAGAATCTATAGAATCAATCAGTATTTGCTGGTCAGCTAGTTGACACAATAGAAAGAGTTTTGAACTTAATAATCAGGAAGAGAAGTTCACATTCAGATCTCAGCTTCTAGCTTTGTGACCATGATCAAATTACTTTGTCTCAGACTCCTTCAGCTTCTTCATTTGCAAAATAATTATAGCATCCCCTTCCCAGGTAGTTGTGAGAGTGAAACAAGATATTGTTGGGAAAGCACTTTGCAAGCCATAAAGCCATATATAAATATAAACTATTATTATTTTTAGCAATGCACTTGGTGGTAGAGATGCAGAGACAAAAACAACAACAAAAAATCCCTCTTCTCAGCAATTTTAGGGTCTAGCCAGGGGAAATGATGTGAACATATACAAAACCAGACAAAACATACAAAAGTCGACCATTCACTTATTGTTATGTGCATTTTAAAGTGCCTCCTTTTCTAGGCTCTGAGTTTGCTTCTAAGGCTACAAATACAGGTTTTTTATACAAATAAAGATGGATCAGTGCTGATCAATTTCAATACAAGCTGATTTCTCTTTTCTCCTCCTTTTTAAATCCTCTTCATTTGTGATTCTGCATGAATTAATTGACCTAGACCCCATGAATTAAATTGGGATGTTAACTTCTCTCTACAAATCTAAGTTCCATATTAGCATTGTAAATTGTGTCAAACTGGACCCAAAAAAGCAGACCCTGGGATGATGCTATGATATGAAGTAGCAATAAAGTACAGTGGTTAGTGTCAGTAGCATCATGATGTAATAGAAGAGATCTGGCTGTGGATGACCCAGATTTTAGCTCCAGCTTCTTTAGTTAACAACTTCTGTGGCCTTTAGCAATCCACCTCAACTCTCTGGTCTTAATTTCCTTACCTATTAAATGAAGAGAATATTTAGAATAAAAGAATTGAAAGAGGCTTCAAGAATCATCTGATTTAAGAGTTCTTAATCTTTTTTAGTGTTTATCCTGGACCCTGTTGGCAGCCTGGATTAAGTTTTGGAATTAGGACAGACCCCTTTCCAGAGCAATGTGTTTAAAAACTGAAAATGAAATATATAGAATTACAAAACCCTCAGTGATTCTGAAATAATTATCCAAATATTTTTTTCAAAGTCTGTAGACTGCACAGAACCTTTGCTCTAGCAATGTCCTTTTATTTTAGAGATGAAAATTGAGAAATCTTGGAAAAAGAACCTCTTCTCTAGCATTGTCCTCTTATTTTAGAGATGAAAATCGAGAGATTTGGAAAAAGAAAGTGAATTGTTCAAGCTCATCCTCCTAGTTATTGACAGAAGCAGAGCTAATGTTTGGAAACATTAAATGATGAAATTAACTCTAAGATCATGTTCACACACATGTAATGATACAATAATATTATTATTAATAATAACAAGAGCAATTATATTTTATTTTCCAAATAAAAGATATTTTTCAAAATTTGTTTTTGTAAGAATTTGTGTTTCAAATTTTTCTCCATCCCTTTTTTACGTCTCCTCCCCAAGACAGCAATTTGCTATGGGTTAAACATGTGCAAGTCTTTTAATCACATTTCCATATATGTCATGTTTTACAAGAAAAATCAAACAGAAAAGGAAAAAAAAACAAACATGAAGAAGAAAAATAAAAAGTGAAAATACTATGCTTTGATCCATATTCACTCTCCATAGTTCTCTCTCTGAATGTGAATGGTATTTTCCATCTCAAGTCCATTGAAATTGCCTATAGCAAAAAGAACAAGAACAAGGAGAGGTAGGTAGGATGATGGAGTACATCGAGTAAGTGGAAGTCCTCACTGGATAGATAATGTATATATTAAGTACCTACTGTATACTAAGTGTTGGGAATGCAACTAAAAGCAAGTGAAATCATCCCCTGACTTCAAGGATCAATTTTCTCCAAGAAGGAAGATAATACATAAAAGAGACAAGGAGCCCAGGTTGGGTTGGGAGCTGAGAAAAGAAGAAATACACACATGTTTTGGAAATGGTAGTTGAGAAGAGTCTTAGAGATATATGGAAATGTTCCAGGAGATGTAAAACAAAACTTTAGGTCTTTAGAAACTCTCGGTTCATGCCCCATTCCCGACAACCATTGGATTTGAAATAATAAACAAGTCTCTGAATCTCTCACTATCCCCAGACAACTCTTAGCGGATAAGAGGTTCAACACTGGAAGATGAAAGTCCATTTTATAGATGAAGAAGCTGAGATTCAGAGGGACTTGTTCATGATCAGCTAGAAGTTGGGATTTGAATTAAGTTCCAGACCCAAGTTTTCCTGACTTCATCTAGCAGTCCATCACTATGCCCTGCTACCTCTCAATACCTTTAAACTTTTTGAGCACATATTGACTTGGTAGAAAGAGTTTTTCCACTATCTCTTCTCTCTATCAAGAAACTTCTAAACCTAGTCTAAAACCTAGCAGGAACAATATTGATAAATGACATTTAAGAAATTCTTTGTGATCTTTACAGCTATTATCTCATTTGATTTTTACCAATAATTCCAGAAGTTAGAATCAAAATGGTAGATCTAAAGATTTAAGAGACCTCAGAGCTTGTCTGGTCTACACTACTTAATTTTTTGAAAACACAAATGAGGAAGTGTTAAATTACCTGACATAGTCTTTGAGCCTTTAAATATGAGAGGAAGGACTGAAAACAAGTTTCTCTCCCCAAATCCCAAATTTCAAATGGTGCAAAGAGGGATGTTTTTGCTTACTGTATTTCATAGATAAGGAAGCTTAAGCTCAGAGATATAAAGATCAAACAGTCCTTGATGGCTGGTTTTGAATTTAACTTTTTCTGAACACGTCTAATAGCCCTTTTTATTGTTGTTCAGCTGTTTTCAGTCATGCTCAACTCTTCATGATCCCATCTGGACTATTATTGGCAAAGACACTGGAGTGGCTTTCCTTTTTCTTCTCTAGCTTTTTTTTTCAGATAAGGAAACTGAGGCAAATGGAGTTAAGTGACTTGCCCAGGGTAAAAGGTAATAAGTATCTGAGGTCTTTCTGATTCCAGGCCTGGCACTCTATGCACTAGGGCACCTCCAGCTACCCACATTGTGTTTAACATAGGTATTAGTTAAAATGAACATCCATTTTATATTTAGAAACTAAAGTTCACAGAAGTTAAGTGAGTTTCTCAGCAGTATAGGTAGCATTTGAACCCAGGTCTCTCCTGAGTCTAGTTTAGCTCCTTCTCCCACATAATTTTGTATGTTATTATGGCTGGCTTTGCTGTCTAATAAATTATTTAGGTTACAAATATTTTTGATCACTAGCTTTCTTTAAAATTAATTCCATTTGGAACCAGCAGGGCAGAGCTACCTAATACAATGACGACTTGCTTCTTATATGAATTTTATATAATTCAGCCTCTGAAGAAAGATGATTACTTCAGACATATCTTCACCAAAAAACAGCTAAGTCATAAAATATACATTAGATGCCAAACATTATAAGAGAAATTTCTCCACTAAATGATACATTTGGCTGTCATGTCAAACTAAATGATGCTGAAGTGTCAGGATGATCCAAGCTGAATTAAAATTCAGTATATGGCATTCTCAGATAGCTCATCTTCTATAATTAGTTCTTTAGAACAGCATATATTCATGTCATTTGTTAAACACACACACACACAAATTCTGGGGAAAAGATTATGAAGCTGTTCAATTCTTTCATCTCTGTGTAATTAATGTTGAACTGGGAGACAAAATGTCTTTAGATTATAAAGATTTTCTCAATGTAAGGAGTAAAAAGACAAGCTCTATTTATCATATTTGGTTAGTCCTGTCTTTAGAAAGGTGCTCTTCTTTTATGTCACTCTAAGAGATGGCTGCCAATATAAAATTATATTTAAAAGGTACTTAGCAGAGTGTCTTGTACATAGTAATTACTATATTGTTGTTGTTATTATTATCAAATCATTTTTCTAAATAATTTCACAAAAGTTCCTGGAAACAAAGACTGATATTTTTGTTGTCATGATATCCATGACTTGGATACATGAGAGTCATGTAATACTCCAGTTTCTTAAAAGTTGATATAAAGAATAAGACATTGGAAAGGAGAATGTGACATAAATTAATTGAGAAGAAGCAATGTCAAGAATATTACCAAAAAACCCCCCAAAACACCCACATATGATTGACTTCAGAAGGGAAAGCAACAGCTTTCTTGCAACTGGAGCTGTCCCAGAATGTTATGGACTGCTGTGGAAAGCAATGGGTTCTTCACTGGAAGCGAAGGCTAGTTGACCATTCAGATACAGTTGATGTCTGGGTCTCTTCAGGTAGTGGTTACAGTCATTGTCCACTCGACTTCCAAAAATCATTTGAGTCTGAAATTTTCTAATGCAAAAAAAATCCATGGAGTTGGTTTTATCAGGATTTCAAAAGTCAGAAGACTCATCTTCTTATTGGATACTTAGACATGTCTTGCAATACAGTGATAAGCATGATCATGATCTTCAGAAAATTCAAAGGACTAGATTGATTGTTGTTCAGTCATTTTTAGTCATATCTTAGTCTTCATGACTCCATTTGGAGTTTTCTTGGCAAACCACCTGGAGGAATTTGCTCTCTCCTCCTCCAGCTGATTTCACAGATGAGAAAGCTCAGACAGACAGGGTTAAGTTCTAGGTCAAACAGCTACTAAGGGTTTGAGGCTAGATTTGAATTCATGAAGATGAGTCTTTATGCTTCCACAGATGCTATATTCACTGTGCCACCTAGATGTCAAGGATTAAATTAAATATTAGCAAATACATTTGTATAAAACTTGATCTGCAGTAAACTTGTTGTGAATGTGGACATAGGGAAAACAAGAAAAAATGATAAAAATGTCACATTTAATTAAAAAAGAATAGAGATCAAAGATGAATGATTCCAAATTGTCATGACTGTAATATACAGATCTTTTATAAGGCTCTGGAAATAAAATTTACTATTTATATTTTAGCATATATCAATAGAAATACTTTATTTCATCCATAGTTATAAACTAACAGAGGAAGAAATATTAATTGAAACATGGGGAAGTGAATTTATAAGAGGCAAAGGGGCATCTGAAACCAGCTTTCTCAAATACTTCTGGCATGTAGAAAACAGTTATGTTGTGTTTTCAATCATTGGGAGAAGTGGGTTGTGCTTCAGGATAGAGATCAGAGACTTTCTAATCTGACAGTCTGTCATTGGTTTCAGTGGTCTTAACACATGGATTGCTTGTCATTGTCAAGACCTGAGATAAAAATAGTAATAGCAGGAGGAAGAAGAGGAGAAAGAAAGACTAAGAGAAAGAGGAAGAGGAGGAGGAAGAGAAAGAGAAGAAAGAGAAGGAGGAAAGAAGAAGGGGGAAGGAGAAGGAGGAGAAAGGGGAAAAGGAAGAGGAAGAAGAAGAAGAAAAGAAGAAGGAGAAGGAGAAGAATGAAGAGGAGGAAGAAGAGCAGGAGGGGGAGGAGGAGTGCAGAAGAATTTTCACCTCCAGTGTTGCCCTATCAGAAAAACACTAGTCAACTCATCAAATAAAGGAAATTAAAAGAAAGAAATGATTACAAAAGCAGTAATCTCTGAATTTATTCATTCAGTAAGATAGATTTTTATCTGATTACAGGAAAAATCAAACTCAACAACACATCAGAAGATTAGTAAGAAAAGAATAGACATTGTGTGTCATGTACTGGCATATTTATGTAGCATTATCTCTGGGATCATTCAACCATATTCTACTTTCACTGGTGAGTAATAGTTCCCAAATAAACTGCTCACCACTATTCCCAGCATTCTGTGAGGTTGATTCCTAGTACTTTCCTATCTTCTCCAAGGATATAGTCAATTAAAGGGGGGCCAGAGAAGAGAGAAGAAGACAGCAAGAGTTGAGGTGGAGGAAAAGAAGGGAAGGGAGGGAAGAAACTACCTTGGAAATTTGGTTCCAACTTTTGAAACTAGGAACCTCTAAACTTGGACTCAGAATCTCTAGCCACTAGACTGGCCTGCCACTTGACTGAGCTCACTGGTGAAGTAAATACTATTTTTATCACTAGGCCCAGAAGAGTGCCTGATCCTTTCAGCTCATTACAATACATTTCCTGGGAGGTATCATCTGATGTCTAATGGCCTATAATCCTCTTTAGTTGGTTAAAGAGTTATTAATGAATTTGTTAACACCTAGATACACATCAATTATTCATTTCATTGGAAGACTCTGGCCTTCTCTAATTACAGGAATTACAGTCAGAGAACGGTAGAATCAGAAAGTGGAAGAATCCCATTCGAACATTTAAAATTATGTAGATTCTCCCCATAGTGAAAAATGATCAAAAGTAAAGAGGTAAGGTTGACTCCATTACCATTTTAAAGGTTATTTTGGGCAAAGGAGGGAGTCTGGATCTGCAATTTCACAAAGTGAGGAGTTCTTTAGTATAATAACTTTCTCCACTAATACAGACTAGCAAATGATTTATAACTGATAACCTTTTCAAATGATGATTAATATACGTATATATTTATGTTTTATACGTGCATGCATGCATCCATCCATATATAGACATATATATAGATATAGACATATATATATATATATATATATATCTGCACTCGTAAGTATATTGCTCTCCTCCACCATGCTCAGGGACATCCCTTGAAACAAATATTTTATAACAAATTAAAAACACATTTCAACAAAATTAACCAATAAAATAGACAAGGATGCCAATGGCAAACTCAAAGCCTGTACAAGCAAAGGAAGGTAAATGTTTTTTAGTGCCAAATTTGATCATTACAATTGCAATTCATTCAGATTTACTGTTATTTCCCAGGTATGGTGTTGTAGTTCATTTTATAATCTGAAGGAATTGCCTAGAACACTGGAACATTTATTAATTTGAAAATGGTACACATCTAGCATGCATCAGAGGCAGACCTAGAACCCAGTTCTTTCCTGACTCCACACAGTCCTCTTGTCATAATGTCATGCTACCTTTTAAAGCATGTCAGTCAATATGAAAGAGCTGCTACTCCAAGAAAGTCAAAAGAACCCAGGATATGCCTCAAACAATAAATAACATTATCACTTTGTTCAGCAGGAGGAACAAAGTATATACTTAAAAGCCATGTTGATTTCCATAACCATAAAGAATTCTACTATCATATACTGGATGGGACATATCTGGAGTGTATTTTTAATCAATTATGTACATAACACTTAAGACCATGAATAATGGAATACTACAATTTCAGAAAAATTAAAGATGGAATAAATGGAAATTTATTAATGAAAAGAATCATGGTAGAGGTCTGACCCAGAGGGATTGAGTCATGAACATGAAAACAATCTTTTGAATTTATCTATCTAATTATCTCTCTATCTACCTCTAGCATTCTATTAAGATTATAATACATAACATTTATGTAGCACTTAATATGTGCCATGCATTGTACTAAAAATTGTTCTATCCATTGCATCATCTACTTACCTTTCTCTGTCTCTGTGTGTGTCTCTCTCTTTGTCTACTACCTCTTCCTCTTCCTCTTACTCCCCCTTTTCTTCCTCTTTTTTCCTCTCTCTATGCTGTTTACCTATCTGTCTATCCATTCTCTATCTATCTATCTATCTATCTATCTATCTATCTATCTATCTATCTGTCTGTCTGTCTATCTACTTATCTTTCTATCCATCTATCTATCCAGTCTTATCTATCTACTTTTATTCATCTATACTTTTATTCATTTATCTCTTTATTAATTCCATTATCATCTATCTTCTCTTTATTTATTTGTTCATTCATCCATCTACATATACACAAACATACATATATAACATTTTATTCATCTATAACCCATTTATTTATCTATTTGTTTATTCATATATCTATTAGTTTGATCCATTGTCAAGTTGTACATTCATGGATTCATTCAACAAATATTTATTGGACATTTACTATATGGGAATATAGTAAATATAATGTTTTGTTTTGGACCAAAACCATGGTTTCATTGGTATAAGAAACTCCCTTTTTCTTTCTTTTTCTTTTAAATTTATTTTATTTGCATAACATATGTGTGGGTAATTCTTCAACAATAACCCTTACATAGCTTTCCGTTACAAATTTTTCCCCCCAACTCCCCACCCCTCCCCTAGATGGCAGGATATCCACTACATGTTAATTATGTTCAAATATTGGCAAATCGAATATATGTATACATATTTCCAAACTTATCATTGTTGTGCAAGAAAAATCTTATCTACACAAATGATACATCAGGTAAAGGAAACACAATGTAAGCAAACATCAATCAAGGAGTATGAGAATGTTATGTTGTGGTCCACATTTCACATCCCTCTCTCTGGGTGTATATGGCTTTCTTCAGTGAACAATTGGAGGTGGTTTGAAACATTTCATTGTTGAAGAGAGCCATGTCCATCAGAATTGATCGTCATATAGTACTGTTGTTGCCGTGTATAATGATCTCCTGGTTCTGCTCATTTCACTCAGTATCAGTTCATGTAAGTCTCTCCAGGCCTCTCTGAAATCATCTTGCTGGTCATTTCTTACAGAACAATAGTATTCCATAATATTCATATACCATAATTTATTCAGCCATTCTCCAATTGAAGGGCATCTATTCAATTTCCAGTTTCTAGCCACTACAAAAAGGGCTGCCACAAACATTCTTGCACATGTGGGGCCTTTTCCTTCCTTTATGATTTCTTTGGGATATAAGCCCAATAGAAATGCTGCTGGGTCAAAGGGTATGCACAGTTTGATAACTTTTTGAGCATAGCTCCAAATTGTTCTCCAGAATGGCGGTATCTGTTCACAGCTCCACCAACAATGCATCAGTGTCCCAGCCCTCCCACATCCCCTCCAACATTCATCATTAACTTTTCCTGTCATTTTAGCCAATCTGACAGGTGTGAAGTGGTACCTCAGGGTTGTCTTGATTTGCATTTCTCTGATCAACAGTGATTTGGAGCACCTTTTCATATGACTATAAATAGTTTTAATTTCATCCTCTGAAAATTGTCTGTTCATATCCTTTGACCATTTATTGATTGGAGAATGGCTTGAATTTTTATAAATATGAGACAATTCTCTATATATTTTAGAGATGAGACCTTTATCAGAACCCTTAAATGTAAAGATGATTTCCCAATTTATTGCTTCCCTCCTAATCTTGTCTGCATTGATTTTGTTTGCACAAAAACTTTTTAACTTAATATAGTCAAAGTTATCTATCTGGTTTTCAATTAAGAGTTCCAGTTCTTCTTTGGACATAAATTTATTCCATCTCCATAGGTTTGAGAGGTAAACTATATGACATTCCTCTAATTTACTTATAGTATCACTCTTTATATCCAGATCATGAACCCATTTAGATCTTATCTTGGTATGTGGTGTTAGATGTGGGTCAAGCCCTAATTTCTTCCACACTAGTTTCCAGTTTTCCCAGCAGTTTTTGTCAAATAGTGAATACTTATCCCAAAAGCTGGGGTCCTTGGGTTTATCAAAAACCAAATTGCTATAGTTATTGCCTAGTTTGTCTTGTGATTCTATCCTATTCCACTGATCGACTACTCTATTTCTTAGCCAGTACCAAATGGTTTTGATGACCGCTGCTTTATAATATAGTTTTAGATCTGGTACAGCAAGTCCACCATCGTCAGCCTTTTTTTTCATTAATCCCCTTGAAATTCTTGACCTTTTGTTTTTCCAAATGAACTTTGCTACTATTTTTTCTAGATCTGTAAGATAATTTCTTGGGAGTTTGATTGGTATGGCACTAAATGAGTAAATTAGTTTGGGTAGTATTGTCATTTTTATTATATTCGCTCGTCCTACCCATGAACATTTTAAGTTTTTCCAATTGACTAGGTCTGATTTGATTTGTGTGGAAAGTGTTTTGTAGTTTAGTTCATATAGTTCCTGACTATCCCTTGGCAGATAAATTCCCAAATATTTTATACTATCAACAGTTATTTTGAATGGAATTTCTTTTTGTATCTCTTGCTGCTGAACTTTATTGGTAATATATAAAAATGCTGATGATTTATGTGGATTTATTTTGTATCCTGCCACTTTGCTAAAGTTGTGAATTGTTTCTAGTAGTTTTTTAGTTGAGTCTTTAGGGTTCTCTACGTATATCATCATGTCATCTGCAAAGAGTGATAATTTGGTTTCCTCATTACCTACTCTAATTCCTTTAATCTCTTTTTCTTCTCTTACTGCCAAAGCTAACATTTCTAAGACAATATTAAATAATAATGGTGACAGTGGGCAGCCTTGTTTCACTCCTGATCTTATTGGGAATGGTTCTAGTTTGACTCCATTACATATGATGCTTGCTGAAGGTTTTAAGTAGATACTACTAATCATTTTAAGGAAAAGCCCATTTATTCCTATACTCTCCAGTGTTTTTAATAGGAATGGGTGTTGGATTTTATCAAAGGCTTTTTCTGCATCTATGGAGATAATCATATGGTTTTTATTAATTTGGTTATTAATATAATTGATTATGCTAATTGTTTTCCTAATATTGAACCAGCCCTGCATTCCTGGTATAAATCCTACTTGGTCATGATGTATTATCCTGGGGATGACTTTCTGTAATCTTGTTGCTAAAATCTTATTTAAAATTTTTGCATCAATATTCATTAGGGAAATGGGTCTATAGTTTTCTTTCTCAGTTTTCCTCTACCTGGTTTAGCTATCAGCACCAAATCTGTGTCATAGAAGGAATTTGGTAGTACACCTTCTTTCCCTATTTTTTCAAATAGTTTATATAGTATTGGGATTAATTGTTCTTTGAATGTTTGGTAAAATTCACATGTAAATCCATCTGGCCCTGGGGATTTTTTCTTAGGGAGTTGATTAATAGCTTGTTCTATTTCTTTTTCCAAAATAGGGCTATTTAAATAATTTATTTCCTCTTCTGTTAATCTGGGCAATCTATATTTTTGTAGATATTCCTCCATTTCATTTACATTATCAAATTTATTGGCATAAAGTTGGGCAAAGAAACTCCTAATTATTACTCTAATTTCCTCTTCATTGGAGGAAAGTTCTCCCTTATCATTTTTGAGACTAATAATTTGATTTTCATCTTTCCTTTTTCTAATCAAATTAACTAAAGGCTTATCTATTTTGTTGTTTTTTTCATAAAACCAACTCTTACTTTTATTTATTAATTCAATAGTTTTCTTGTTTTCAATTTTATTGATCTCCCCTTTAATTTTCAGAATTTCCAATTTGGTATTTAATTGAGGGTTTAATTTGGTCTTTTGTAGCTTTTTTAATTGTAAGCCCAGTTCATTAATCTTCTCTTTCTCTGTTTTACGCAAGTAAGCATCTAGAGATATAAAATTACCCCTTATAACCGCTTTAGCCGTGTCCCACAAATTTTGGTATGTTGTCTCATTGTTGTCATTCTCCTGGATGAAATTTTTGATTGTGTCTATAATTTGCTCTTTCACCCATTCGTTCTTCAGGATTAGATTATTTAATTTCCAAATAACTTGTGGTCTATTTTCTCCTGGCCTTATATTACATGTGAGAAACTCCCTTTTTCAAGAGAGACAAGTCCCTGTCCCTATGATGAACCAGCAAAAACCTTACTCTAAAGAACCTTACTCTTTAGATGAGCAGAAGGAAAAATACATTGGTAAGTGCAATAATATTAGCATGCATTTTGATGTTTAGAAAGGATTTTCCACATATCTCCTATGTCACACAACAACCCCATGGCAGTTGTTATTATTATTCCTCTTTTAAAGATGAGAAAATGGAGATAGAAAGAGGTGAGATGACTTATTCAAGGTATTAAATCTATTAAGTTTCTGAGGCCAGATTTCATCTCAAGTGTTTCTGACTGAAATTCTAGAACATTTAAATAAGTACCATTGGACGGGAACATTCCAAAAAAAAAAAAAAGGCACATGTAAGGCCAATGTAGCATCTCTAAGTTGAGAGCCTGGCTTGATAAACACAGGAAAGTTGGACTAGAAGCATTGACTTGGGCATGTAGTGCCAGATTTGTGGTTTGTCTCCACTCTTCTCATCACTCAGCTTTCCCAGATCCCTGACCAGTTGTTCCTTGCTTTGAGATATCTGCCTTTTCTCTCCAGAATCCTAGAATTTCAGAATTAGAGGGGATCTTCAAGACTTCCAATAATCCAGTCTGTCCCTAAAAATGCATCCTCTCTATAACTTTCCCAACAAGTATCCGTCTAGGGTCTTTGGTCATAAGGTCACCAAACTAGATCTGGAAGGCAGCTCCGAGGTCTTTCAGTCACACTTCTTCATTTTACATGTAAGGAAATTGAGTCACAAAGGTTAAATTACTTTAAAGGATCATAGATCCAAAACTGGAAGAAAGCAAAGAGGCCATATAGTCCAATGTCCTCATGTTAGAGATTTGGAAGTAAAACCTGAAAAGGAAAATGATTTATTTGAGGAGTATGGGTTAGAGGCAGGATTCAAAAGTCTTTCCACACTATTGTGCTGCCTCTTTATTAGGAAATCTCTAGTGAAAGAAGCCCAATAACCTTGGAGGCAGTCCATTCCACCTTTAAACAGCTCTAATTGTTGGGAAATTGTCCTTTTAATCAAATCTCTTTTTTCTTTATCTTTAGGTGAATTCCTCTTTCTCCCACTCATATTTCATCATTTTGAATATTTTCAGTAAACAGTTTCTCACTCCTCTGAATGCACTGTGTCCCCACTAAATCCTCACTTCTCTGTGCAGAGTCATCAAGATCAGCCGTGGTTCTGCAGTCTGGCCCTCCATGGGACCTGCCAGCTTTCTTTCCCAGAGCTGCCTGCGGTGGCTCAGTGCCTGGCTCTATATATTTATGACAGCAGTTGAAAAAACTCTGCAGTCTAGAACTGGAAATCCTCAATGCTGCTGTTTGCAGTTGAGGCAATTAAACCCATCCAGCTGAATAATAAAAAATAGCACATTGCTTTTTTGTGATAAAAGTGATTTCAAGGAAGACTGAGTAACTGGCTGGAAGTGGTGGAGCTGGCTTGATGAAGAGCATCCCTCAGACTCAGCATATTGCTATATCTTCTAATCCACCTGTGATCTGGATGAAAATTTAACTTGCAGTCAACAATTTGACTGAACAAGT
>JAJPUD010000962.1:342483-395311 GCA_023553655.1 Myrmecobius fasciatus
TCCCATATCTGACATATAACCACTGTGGCATCATTATCTATCTATCTATCTATCTATCTATCTATCTATCTATACACATATATATGCATGTATATATATAATGATATATAAAATGATATACATATATAAATATATACACATATATATGCAAACATATATGTTTTTGATACACACATATATACATATATATGTGATACATTGATACAGGGAGTTTCCCATGTAGATGAAATCACATGTCTAAGCTTTAGTCATATTGACTAATTGAAGATGTAAAGACAAAAATATAATAATTCTTGCCTTTATGGGGCTCCCTTTCCACAGGAGGAGACAGTTATAATAGACACTTAAAGAATCCCAACCAATGGGGTGTCTCTTGGTAAGTAGATAATTATGCCATGATTAATGGAGGGGGAGAAGAAGTAGTGATAGAAATCTTGCTCATTTCTCAATTGAGTTCCCTAAGTCTTTTTTGCTTCCTCAATTGCTTCTAAATACAGGTACAAGGGCTTATCCTCTCAATCACTAGATAATTTATGAGTGATGTCAATTGCCTTCAATCAATGACCAAGGTTCTGTAAATCTCTCAAGTTACTTAAGACACTTTATGCCTCTTGGTTGAGTTTATGAAGTCTTTAATATATATTCCTTTCTCCTCCCTCAACAGTATTATGGGAAATAGAGTATATGGGTGGGGGGGGAAATGCTGTATTTCAAGAGAAGACCTGTGTTTGAAGCCTGACTCTGCTACTGAGGCAATGGAGACCTATATGTAGATACATGGATTTATACTCTAGAGTTGGGTCTGTCTTTCATCAAAAAATAATGAGATAAAAATCTAAAAACAGAATCTCTCCCAGACTTCAATTTATGTCTATCCATGGCACCATATAGACAGAACATAAGTTCCATCAATTATATATGAAGTTGTTTTTTTCTTCTTCTAGATGTTTTGACTCAAGCTAGACTTTGAGTATGCTAAGAAGCTGTGGACTCATGCTGCTTTAGATCTTTCAGATGAGAACACAGCATGGTTTATAGAATGAAGTTAGAAAGGTAGGATGGTAAAGAGAAGATACTATTTGGCAAGTGGAAGAATAATTAGTCTTTTGCTGTTTGTCTTCAGAAGATATAACTAGGTTTAATAGAAATTTCAAAAAATTATGTTTTCAGCTTAATGCAAGTGCCTATTTCCTAATGTTCCTGTTGTTCAGGACAGTTCTAGGAAGATTTTGAAGATCACCTGGTAGGATAAGGTCTTTTTTTCATGCTAAACTATTGAACATTCAAGATCTTTTGTGATGGGCTGGATATATTGTTTGAACACCAAATGTACATTTGCTGAAAACATTTTTTTTTATGGAGAACTCCCACAGAAGAAGTGTTCTTAAGGTGGTCAGAAAAAGTAATACAAGAACATTCTCAAGGTTTCTCTTAAGAATTGTAGAATCAATTGTATGACTGGTACAGGATCTCCCAGCATGACTTGCTCTCATCAGAGAAGATGCTATATTCTATGAGCAAAGAAAAATGGAAGTACCTTAAAAGAAATATAAGATACACAAAGTTAGAGAAGCTACCCCAAAATGTTCAAAATGTGCATAGCACATAGCAAAGCAAAATAGAGCATAGCAAGCTTATATTGGTCTGATCAGCCATTGACAGACACATATTGACATGTTTTCCTATCATTTTAGTTTTCTCTGACTATTCATGACCTCATTTGGGATTTTCTTGGAAAAGATACTGGAGTGGTTTGACATTCCCTTCATTTCCTAATATTTAGAGAAAAATAGCTAATATTTTCTTTGTCCTTGAAGGTTTGTGAATTTTACAAATTTGCAAAAATTATAAAATTACATGTCAATATATTATCTCATTTGATTCTCATAAGAACCTTAGGAGGTAAATGCTATTACAGATGAGGAAACTGAGGCAGACAGAATTTAGGACTTGCCCAAGGTCACACAGCTATTAGGTGTCTCAGGATGGATTCGAAGTGACTCCAAATCCATGGCACTATTCACTGCACCACCTAACTACAGTAAGATTGTCCAAAATCGGAATGAATAACTTGGAGAAGCAATGAATTTCTCCTTCACTGGCTATTTTCACTTAGATCAGGGATTCTGAAGTTTTGTTATTGTTGTTGTTGTTTTATATGATATAGCCCTTTTTTGGTGTTCTGGTGAAGCCTTTTCTGAGTAAATTTTTTTAATGCATAAAATGTATAAAACAAAATACATAGGATTACAATGGAAACCAATTATTCCAGGGTGAATTTGTAAATATATAAATATCTAATAAATATAAATAAATAAATATCTAAAAATCTAATAAATATATTATCAACACATCCATAGGTATGTGTATATATATATATATATATGTAAATATATATATATACATACATATATAATACAAATGTTTAAGTTCATGGATCCACTTTAAAGTTCCTTAAATTTGTAGCTGGATATCCACTTGTCAGGGATGTTGTAGTGAGGAATTCTCTTTGGGGTATAGGTTTAAATCAAGAGGCTGCTGCCATCCCCACCAGCTTTGAAGCTGTGATTTTGTATGTGCTGGGCTTGACGTCAGGAACAATGATCATATGTGCCCCAACTCTTACTAAATACCTGACAACAAACAAGCTAATTGATCTCTCTGAACTTCAATTTCCTCGTTTTATAAATAACTGGCTGTGGTACATACCTCTTAAAGGATTATGAGACTCAAAGTCACATTCATCCAACACTGAAGATTTTAAGAAAACGAAAGTTACAAAAATGTCATTATTATTAGGAAAGATGCCCCGGGAAGAGAATATTGTCTTCTGAATTCACCAGCTCTAATTAAACCTTGCTTTATTTTGCAGAAAATTCAAAGAACATTTCTTGGCCAATTATGTTTGTACCACAGAAGGTTATGTGTTGACTTTTGGGAGGTAGGATGAATATTGAAGCTTTCTTCTTAATTCTGCTTAGAGTTAAATTAAAGCTTACCATTGACCCGACCTTGTCTTCCTTTACTCCTCTTTAGATTACAGTTGCCTTAATGAGAATCCAGGACTACAGCCTGAGGGTTGCATTTTCTCCTTAATATTAAAGCTTAGTTAATTCAGGCAAGAGAGAGCTTCTAGCAAAGTATGAACATGCACTTATACATCCCACAGTCATGGCCACATACACTCACAGACTCAGCTGGTGGTCCCACACGTTCTATTTTGGATTTAGTTCAAGCACCCAGTGGCTTTATATAGTAAGACATCCACAGCATAACTTGACTTTATCCACCATGAAATGATTTCAAAATTTGTAGCCATTATTTTGAATAGAAAGAGGCATCCCTTTCTTGTTTTTTTGGGAAAAGTCACCAACTTCTGGGTGGACGGGAACATTTGACACAATAATGGAACAGTTGCTGATGTTCCTGGCTCCTGCTGGTACTTTGGCACCAGTCATGCTATGTTCCCAAGGAAGCAAAGTTTGTGGTTAGAAACATGTAAGAAATAACATTCTGCAGTGAAAACATCTTTTCTCTCTTCTTCTTTAAATCTTAGTGTGTTTATTTAAGCACCTGGAGAGAGCTGACCACACTCAGGGCAAAACACAGTTTTAACAAAGCAAGCTAATTTGACAAGCATTCATTTATTCAACAAGTGTTGAATAAAGTGTTGTTAGGGACCAGAGGCAGCAATGAGTTGCAAATAAAGAATCAGCAAAAGAACTGGGAAGACCTAGATTCAAATCCCCACCTATAAAAATATACTTAATGGCTTTGTAGACATATCAATCTCTTAGGGCCCTGTTTTTTTCCCCAACATCTTTTTAAGACTGAGTTGAAGAACAAGTTTTGATTTGCATTGGTGGGTGGGTGGATGGTTTCTTCTTGAGCATTTCCTATTCCAAAGAAATTAATAATCTGGTCAAAAAATTGACAAAAAAGAGTCTCAGGCAACATTCTTACTCCTGGGGGTATACAATTAATAACAAAAGAGTTTTTACCCTCAAGTATCTTGTGTTACAGTATGGGAAGTAATCTATAATCTAATCTAGAGAAATCATTAAGAAATAAAACACTAGAAAGTTAGGTGGTCCTGTAGAAAATGGCAAAGGAGTAAAGGTGAGAATTTAGGAGACCATCACAATGGAGGAGTTATTTAGGCATGGGGAAAAAATTTAGAAATAGAAAAATGGAAGGTTGTATACAAGGAGCAGTAATTAGGCTGAGATGGTCTGGAATTCAGAGTACAGGAAAATAAATTGCAACGAATCTGGAGAAGTGGGAGAAGGGAGTCATATTGAAAGGGATTTTTAAAGAAACTAAGGAAAAAACTGTTTTAGAAACAAGCAGGAGCCTCTGGAAGTGACTTGAGCTTAGAAGAGACATGATGAGGATTGTTAGCACCTCAGGAAAGGCAATGGGGCCAGAAAGGAATCAGCTGGGATTGTAAAATTGGCTAAAATTATCTTTCATTCAAGATGGAATTGTTCCAACAATCCATGAAAGCAGGGAGAAGTTATGTTTCTCTCCCATTGGTTCTTGGAAATTGTTCCACCTTAATGAATTCACAGAATTCTATGGTACTTGGAGAGAGAGAGGAAAGAAAACAGTGATCATGTATATGTGGGCAGAATAATGTTGGGCCTGCAAATGTCTCTTTTTGCCTTAGGACTGTTTCTTTAGCAGATTTCATGTGTTTGACTATAAAGTCATTTTGTCTGGGGTCTAAGCACACTGATGAGGGACCACCCAGGAGCTCGTGCTCTTTGCTGAACAATGGTTACAGCCCTGATTTATAATTTCTGAGTTTATTTGCTTCTACTCCGTGGGACTTTTTGGAGACTTAAAGGCCTAATGGTAGAGTGATGTGGCTGAATCTAATAAAACAAACAAAAAACTGAGAAATTTATCTTATTTTAAAAATTTTAATGAATTAATTTTTAAGCTAACAATTTTTTTTAAAGAGAAAGTTCATGTATTCCCAGATCAAACAAATCAAAGGTGGTCAAGTGACTTGGAAAAGATTGCCCGTGGACTAGGATCCTATCCCTTGTTGACCTTTGATATAAGTTTCTGAGAGCCATCCTACTTAAGACAGACAGAAGGAGAATGGCCATATCTGTGTGTGTCCAGGAGAGCAGAAATCTATGCTTATCCATTGGCACCTGGAAGGAATCACAGACTGACGAGAGCCAATCAGATTGCTAGGAATAAGAGTCCCCCAAACCAGACCAACTTCCAAAGGTAATATGAGACTTTCTCAGTCTTTCCTTGCCATTAATGACATCTGTGAAGGACAGCCACTTTCTCTTTAGCTGACAACAATTTTTCTTTGGGCATCCTTTCTTATTTTCCCCATACATTCTTAATCCTTCCAATTTCTCAGCTATTTCCCACATACTAGAGCACAGAGAATGTAGAACCCTTGATGAAACTTGCTTTAAGCCCAATTCTTTTTCCTTCCACTATGATCTACAACATAGACAAAAGACAAATAGATAAGTAGGAGCTTTGACAAGTTCTGAAAATAGTAGAAAGTTCTGGCAATAAATTTAAAGCATGTTAATCTGAAGATGAAATTTTATTCCAACTGAGAAAAAGGGGGAAGGGAAGAAGTATTTATTAAGCACTTACTATATGCCAGGCAGTGTGCTAATGCCTTATATTTTAATTTATATTTCTTTGTTAGGGGTCTCTTTATTTTTAGCAAGGAGAATAAATGACCAGTGCAGTACTTCAGAGATGCACAACTGATAGGCAAGATGATCACCCTTGAAGTCAAATCCAGTGATACTATCAAGAGTGTCAAAGCCAAAATCCAGAACCAGGAGGTTAGCCCACCAGATGAACAATATCTGATTTTTTTTTCTGGAAAACAGATATAAGGTGGTGAGAGACTCTTCAACTACAACACCCAGAAAGAGTTCTCTCTGCACTTGGTGCTGCAAGGGGTATCATTGAGACTTTTCTTCCTCAGGCAGCCCACCTTGTACCATAAACTGTGTAGCCACACTAAGAGAGCCTTAGGACTTGCTTTTGGATTGGCTAATGCCTTTTAAACATTATCCCATTTCATTCTTATAATAATCCTGAGGGGGGTAGAAGCTGTTATTATTCTATAGTTAAGGACATTGAGATAGACTTGCTTGAGAGCACATATCTAGTCAGGATCTGTGCTTAGATTTGAATTCAGGTCTGACCTTTTATAAAAAGTGTTGTTCTAAGCATTTCGGTGCATATGCGCCTCTTCAACACTGCTTTGGGTAATTTTCTGACAGTGACATCTCCAGATCAGGGGCCTTGGACCTTTCTTTAACTTGCTTCATCTCAAATTATTTACCTGATTCCTTAGGCCAAGGGCAATAACTTTCTCTCCCTGTCCTAGCCCTCCCATCTTCCTAGGATCCAGAAGTTTCCTTCTGTACCATATTTTTGGTATATTAAAACCAAGAAAAAATAGAGAGAGGAAGGAGAAACATCAGAATATGTCAGTCTCCAGGGTAAATATAGTATAATATGGACTGGAAGATTGCTTCAAAGCTGCCTTCAGAGTATATGTGTGATAATAATGGCAACAATGATGATGGTGATAACTACAAATGTTGATGCTTGTTAAAGGATATACTTCATTATTCCTGAAATGAAATAGCATCGAATGCCAAGAAACCTTAACATAATCAAGTAATCCAATTAGAGAGCATATGGAAAGAAGTTGGAGTGAATAAATGAATGTACAAGTGAAAATTCATTTATTAAGCACTTACTAAGGATTGGGCTAAAATAGGGATAGAAATGTAAAATTAAAGACTTTCCTTACTCTCAAGGAACTTACTTTCTCAGAGAAGGAGATAGGGCATAAAAAAGAGTGGTAATTAGGGAGGGGACTTTGGGTTTAAGTATGATAAGAGGAATATTCTAATTAGAAGTAGAAATGGAATATTCATTTAATTATGGTTCAGGTAAAAGAAAGCAGGGGCAAACATTGGGGCCAGTGGGAGACTTGGTGAGTAGACAGCCAGGGAGTAAAATGAAGAATAGTTGACACCCATGTACATGGTGGGGGCCTTACCAAGCAAGAAGGTTGGGTCCCAGAAAGGAAGTTCTGGGAATGAAAAGGTTAAATCCTTCAGGGAAGGGACTCAGTTGTGTTTGGCAAGATAATTCAAGTGTTTGGAGGGGTAAATTTTAAAAACCTTTCCTTTGTTTTTCTGACCACACCTTATTGGTATGAGAAATGTCTTTTGAGGAAACTATCCTGGCTAAGGTAGATTAGCCTTGGTTGTGCCTTAGAACTAAACTGGGATCCTGAGAGGTTAGGATTTGTGCAAGGTCATTCTGCCAGCTTGTGTCAGAGGCTGGATTTGAACCCAATTTTTCCTGACGGAAGTTAGTTTTCTTCCCATTATACCATGCTGTTTTTGGATATGGCACAGATATGACTTTTCATGGCCAGGAGCAAGTAACTGGGTAAAATGAAGCTTTCTTCACTGCCTGTCTTACCCTATTTTATTCCCTAATGACCTGAGGGTCACTGGACAGAGAAGAGACCCTGTTGGCTCTCTAAACAGCTTGTTAGGATGGGTATTCCAGGAAGGTGTTAGGTCTTTAACACTTTTCTTTTTCAGGGGTACACTGTTAAGTATCAGTTATATACTCTCTTCCTAATTTTGTCGTAATGACCAAGGAGTGGTGACTTGTTCTAGTGGAAAAACTCCCATGTGATTAAGGCTACATGAAGCACATAGTCACAGGGAGATAAAGTTTATAGCAGACAAGAAAAAGCTCCTGGGTAAGACCATTGTGCAGCTGGGCTCAGTAATGACCCACCACTCCTTGCCAGCCTGGGAAAGTTCAATAATGCCTAGTTAATAAACTGCTCTTTATAGCTGGTAGGGCTGGATTAGTGCAGTGACTGGGGAAGCTCCACTAATGCCCTGCAGAGGCACAGAACACTGGCTGGGCATGCTAAATGTCATTTCTGACTGCCCCAGGCCATGGCTATCAAGCTGAGATCATCTACCAGGGAAATCAGATATTGGCTTATCTACAAATGAAGCTAAAGAGTGTGAGTGGAGGGAGGAAGGTGGGTGTTAACATAGATGGGATGACTTTTTCCCCTTGATAAGATCTGTATGTACTTCCTGGGAGGACTATTAGCCAACATGGAGGCAGGTTGTATCACTGAGCTCCTGCATGGTTATTCGGCTTGTCCAGCTCCAGTTCACCCATGTGAAGCAAAGGATGATAAACAGCCTCAGAGAGAGGGTTATGGATGATTTCATTCTTGTTTGTCGATGCTGGATCTCATCATGCTCATGGATCATCTGGTGTAAGATGTTATCTTTCCCAGATTATATATGGATTAGTAGTAGGCTCAGAATCACTCAGTCCTGTTTCACTCAATAAACAAACATATATTCAATATCTATTATGTGCCAGGACTAGGTAAAGACCAGGAATACAAAGATAGAAAATATACTGTCTTGCTAAAGTCAAGAACTGAGGATCTATAAAGAGAATACAATTTGATCTTGGGTACTAATGATCACAGGTAGACATCTGAGTTGTGATAGCAGAGGAATAGCAGTGCTGCCATTGGATATAAAAAGGGCACCCCTTCTCTTCCACTCTGTGGCTACCTTGGACAGCGTAGAAAAGCAAGGAGAGAGCAAGATTCTGTATTAGTTTTCTTGTAGACTGATTAGCACTCCCAGCCCTATTTTACAGCTCTGGGAAATAAATGGTTTTTATACCAATCAGTTGTTACCTGCCTCCCTTCCATCTTCTGTATTTATTTTTTCAAAATTTGTGATGGTCTGGGAGTTCTCTGAGTAATCCCAGCAGTCTCTTCAGATGACTCCTGTTTTTTTTTTTTTTTTTTTATCCTCAGCAGGATTGTTTGCCTTTGTGTCTTCAGGATTTTATTTTGGATAATTCTCTCTTTCTCTTCAGGATAATTTCCCCTATATAATTTTAACCCAAAAAAGAAGGGAAAAAAAAAGCATTTTTAGAGTTACTATCATACACTCTTTATAAATACTATCTCATTTGATCTGCACAATACCCCTGCAAGGTGGCTGCTGTTATTTTCTTCATTTTACAATTAAGTAACTTGCTTAAAAGCACATAGCTAGTAAGTATTTGAGGCCACATTTGAATTCACATCTTCCTGGCTCTGGGTCCAACAATCTATCCATTCTGCTGAGAGCTGCCCATGGGTTTCTACCTCTCCATCTTATGAACTTACTGAATTTGTTTTTTCTCCAAATCTGTTATATGTCAGAATAAGACTATCTTCTCTCTTATCTGTCACAAAAACATGGGACTAATTTCTTCCTTAAAAATTTTTGATAATTTTCAAAGCAATAAATAACTCCTTTCTATTAGAAGGAAAAAAGAAGTTCAACATAGAATTTTCCTTTACTGATTTTTGCCCCCTTTTAAAGGATGACATTAATTATTAAGGCAAAGGAGGACATTATTAGTTGCTCTAGTATAAGTTTAGATAATTGAAATACCTAATCACTACTATTACATGGACTGTGATACATTCCAGACCTGGATTGTGATACAAGATCTGTTTTTCCTTCCTATTCAAATGACTTCTATGATAAATAAAAGATAAAACCTCTTCTATTTGTCCTTGTATTCTTTTTTTTTTGAAGTGATCTCCATTACCTCTCCCAATTATGGCTCTAGGATTTCCTCTCTGGCATATAGTAGCTTCTTTATATGCAATACTATTCCTCTTTCCCTTTTAATACTCTTTATTTATGAAAAATTGTAGTTATCCAGAGCCATGTTATAAGGATGGATTTCAATATATCAATTTTAAAAAGCTTTTATTAAGTACTTACTGTGTACTAGATATTGTGGTGTTAGAGATTCAAAGAAAGTAGAATTTTAGTTGGTTTTGAAGGGAGTTGGGAAATTCAGGAGGCAGAAATAGGGAGGGAGAAAATGATAAGAATGGAGCAGGGGTAGCCAGAGAAAATGTCTAGAACTTGTGAATATAAGACCATTGGAAGCTGTCTACAACTCTGAAAATATAATACAGCTCATTCCCCTTCTCATATTCACTCTTGTCCTTGAGTAAGGTCTGTTTATATTAAGAGATAAAATCAAGGGGTTGCCTCTCTGATGCCACAAATAAGCCAGCCAATCCCAAGATTTCATCCTTACCTGTCTTTTTCTCCCCCTCCCCACAACCTGTGTAGTTGAGCTGATTTTTATTGATTTTATTGACCTCAGGAAATGCAGTTTGGGGTAGAATACTATAGTTAATGCAGCATTATTCACAAAAAGGAATATTTTGGAAATATTTGGAAATAAATTTTGCCATCTATATATATCTTTTCTATTTCAACTTTGAACATTAAAAAAGGAATTGTTCTCATTTTCTCTCTCACTTTTATTATTTTTACTTATACACTCTATTCTAATTTAAGTCTTCCATATCTATCTCCTGGATTATTTCATTTCCTAATTGGATTCCCAGGATTTAGTCTCTCCCCTTTCCAATCTATCCTTCAAAATACCAGTAAATTAATATTCTAAAATATTAATCATTTTAAAATCTTTTCCTAATAACTCTTGGAGAAAAAAAATGTTCTCACCCCCAACATCTAATATGTATTTTGCGTATTTTTATGTAGTCATATATGTACATATTGTTTTCTCTGGTAGAATGTAGACTTTCTGAGGGCATAGAATTTTAAACTTTTGTTTTTGTACTATACAGGCCTAAACAATCGTTGACCCATAGTAGGTGTTTATTAAGAATTATTTTTTTGTCAAACACAAAATTAGGAAAGGAGCTCAGGCAATCTTTCACCCACACTTTTTCTTAACATGACATAGCTTCGCCATTTTGAAACTGAGAGAACATAAGCTCAATGTGTTTGTTTGATTAACTTAAATATTGATTCAAGAAAAAAAATGCAACTTTTAAAATCAATCCTTTATAAAGTTTTCTTTTACAGATACCTCAGTCGAGACTTTTTTGAATGGTGACAACCACAGAGAGGACAATTAAATGATTTTTTGTTTACTAATACCAAGTGAGCCATAATTCTGAAAGATAGATTAACAAACATATTTGCTAGTGTTTTGAAATATGAGTTGTACAAAGTGGGTTCTTTCCCTTTCTTTTCAGGTTAAATTTTCAATTTTACCATTTTGAGGCTCTTTGAACATAGAAACATTTTCTGCTGATGTAATTTGGCATCTTTATTCAATTCTTAGGGAGTTGCTTGGGATACTGAGAAATTAAATAGCTTACCCTTGGTCACATGACCAATATATGTCAAAGGAAAGGCTTAAACCTAAATTTTACTGACTCAAACCCTCTTTCCATTATCCTTCATTATTTCTCATAGAAGTCAATTATTGTACTAGATAAAAATATGAATTAGCTGAAGGTTTCAGCTAAATATATGGCTAATTAAAGAGGAAAATAGATAAGAGAACTTAAAGTTCTGTTCCCTTGTTGAGGAAACTAGGGTTCATGGAGGTTCTGCGTCTTATCTATAGTCACAGCTATATAGATACAAATCCAGGATTTGAACCCAGGTTCTTTCTTTCTAACTCAAACCCAGATATTTTGCTCTTTCTAATACATGGAGAAGCTTACAGAAGGAAAATCCTGAGTTCTTGACTTTAAATGTCATACTTGCCACACTCTATAAAAAACATGCTCTGATTTTACTGTCATAATATGTGGGCCCTATAGTCTTAACATATGAGTATGTGAAAGATTGGCTTATGCTTTTTTGTATTTATGACTTTCAAAAAATCATAGATTTAGAGCTAGAAGGTATTCTTAACAAGTAAACAAAGCTCAGACCTGACAGAAAACTGAATCTGATTTTGAACAATGAAATTCATTCAAGATCTTGTTATGTCATTCATTCATTCATTCATTCATTCACTCATTCATTAAGTATTGGTTAAGGCCATGTTCCTACTATTTGTATAGTACTGTGAAAAAACAAAACAAAAAGAGCTGATATTTTATAGAGGAAACAATATATACCCAGATAATAAATGCAAAATATTTTCCATAAAATATTGTAAAATAATTCCAGAGCAACCTAGAAAGGTGGATAAAGTGTGGTGTGGAAGACTAAAGTTGAGCTTAACTTTGAAGGAAGTTGGTGATTCTCAGATGTAAAGGTGAAGAGAGAATGTATGAATTTCCATAACTGCAAAGATATGGGTATGGGAGATGGAATATAGTATCAAGGAAAAAACTGGGCAAATTTGGCAAGACTGTTAAATAGAAAAATGGAAGAAATATGAAAGAGAGGATGGACTAACCTGTGAAAGGGGTTAAAGGCCAAACAGGAGAGTATGTGTTTTATTCTATATGCAAGAGGGAGTTACTGGCTTTCCTTAACTAGAAATGATGTGGTCAGATATGGCCTAAATTTTTAAATAATTTTTTCCTTTTTTTTCAACTAAAAGGCATTTATTTTTCCTTCCTCTGCCTTCCTCACCCACTAATGGGGGAAAAACAAAAAGAAAAAAAAATACTCTATAACAAACATGTTTAGTCAATCAAAACTTTTGTCTATGTTCAAAAATGTGTACTTTATTTTATACATATTTATTCCTTTGCCTAGGTATCACAATGTGGGTAGTTCTCTTTTGTCATGAGTGATCACTGTACTGATTAAACTTCTTACTTTTGGAGAGTATAAGAAGCAAAATATCTCACCAAAAACTCTGCTGACTCACTGATGAATTCAAGAAAAATTTATTTTACATTCTTGCAAGAATGGGTGCCTAGGTTAATAGACACAATTTTGAAACTTCAAAGGCAGCATTTTAATTCTTAGCCTGAAGCACAAGTCCCTTCCCTGATTCCCCATTAATTAGATGTAACAGAAGTTAAACAATATAAATCTCCCCCACCTTGTTACATAGCCAGTCCCTGTCCCCAAGGAGCTTTCATTTTTTGAAGGAATAGAACTTCCATCCTTACTTATTTTTTGATGTCCTTGTGAGCTTCAGTGTTCTAATTTAAGTTTCATTTCTGCAACTTAATGTTCACATTTTTGGAAACCAAATAAATGCCCATCCGTTTCTCACAGAGAGGATTCTGGGAAGAGAGTGAAGTAGGTCAGTAAACTTTTGCTTCTCCAAATTTTCTCCACAAAAAGACACAGAACTTTACCTCAGAGGGAGAGCAGAAGTAAACAAATCACTGTAAAGCAGTTGTTCTCCTAAAAAGACCCCAGGAAAGATCCAACCTCCAGCTGCAGAGATTCATTGTGAGTGAAATACAAATACCTCCAAGTTAGCTCTATACAATCAGCAAACAAGCCCTGGAACAGCTGCTGTTGGGAGGCTGCTTCAGCCTTAGAAACTTTTATTTCCTGGACAGTGTGATGGAGTAGAAGATTGAAAGACTTTCCACTATAGAGGGGCACTAAGCACAGCTGTACTGACCACATTCCTCCTCAGCTGGGCTGCTGCAACTGGAGAGAAGGAGCTAGCACACAACTGGTGATTTCATGGCAGAGGGCTGATACCCTGCTGGCTTTGGACACCTGCAGGAGAGCAGACTCCTTTGTTTCAGTTCCAGGGAAGAGAGGATTGATGTAATTTGCAGTCATCAGAGAGATTACCCACAATAAGTTCATTTGCAGGAAAATGTATGTGTGTGTGTGTGTGTGTAACAGGGAGAGCAGGGATGAAATACTTTAATGTAGGAGTGCAGAGTAGAGGCTAAAGTTGAGCCCCAAGACAAATAATGGAAAATAACACTAAGAAGGACCTGAGGTTTAGGGCAAAATTCCTCATACCTCAGGACTAGAACTTGACTGTATCAATAATTACTAAAAATAAAATAAAACAAATAAAAAATTAATCAGCAAAGAACAAAGAACCTAACCATAGATAGCTACTATAAGGAGAGAGAAGATAAGGATTTATATTCAGAAGATAATGGAGTTTAAAAAAGATACTCTTTTTTTCAATGAGAAATGTCAAATGGTCCCAAGCACAAAAAGATTTCTTAGAAAAACTTAAAAAGAACTTTAAAATTCAAATAAGAGAGACTGAGGTAAAATTAGAAAGAATAAGAACAATCCAAGAAAAATCAAGAAAATTATGAAAAAAAGTCAACTAACTTGAAATAAAGAACCAAAACGTTAAGGAAGAAAGAATTCTTTGAAAACTAGAATAGGACAAAGGAAAGCTAATGTTCTACGCCACAAAAAATAATAGAAAATCAAAAGAATGAAAAAACAGAGAATGTGAAACATCTTATAAGGAAAAAACTTATCTGGAGAACAGATTGAGGGGAAAAACAAGAATAGTTGGACTGCTTGAATATTATAATTAAAAAAGAATCTTGATACAATATTAAAAATATTTAGGAAAATTTCCCTTAAATTCTAGAACAAGAAGGCAAAGCAAAAATAGAGAAGAATCAATTGATCACCACCTGAAAGAGTTTCTGGTAAGAAAACTCATAGGAATATCATACTAAGTTTCAAAGTTTCCAGATCAAGGACAAAATATTGGAAGCCACAAGAAAAAACAACCTTTTTATTTTATCATTTATCATGGAGCTACAATAAGGATCTATTGCATTGAAAGACTGTAATTCTTGAAATACTATATTTCATAGAGCAAAAAAAAACTAGTGTTCTGACCAAGACTAACTTACCCAGCAAAGTTAAGTATAAAACCAAACAATTAAAAAAAAAAAGAATTATTCAAGGAACTAAAAGATATTCAAATATTTGTTTCAATGACAACAGAACTTAAGGAAAAATGTGACATTTAACATCCAGGAGTAATACAAAGTAAACATCCAGGATGAATTATAAGAGACTCAATAAGGTGAAAACATTTATTTCCCATATATGAAAATATTTTGCAACTATCATTTTTATTTGGGTAGTTTGAAAGGATTGGACTAAACTGAATATGATGAAGTACTTGTGTGTGTGTGTGTGTGTGTGTGTGTGTGTGTGTGTGTGTGTAGCAAGAGATAGAAAAGCAAGTATCTCATACAAATCAGACAAAAAAGGAAAATAGATACAAAAGAAGATAGTGGGGGAGGTTGGATAGTGCTGAAACCTGAAATCTGAATCCCAGATTAAAGGGGGAACTATATCTATCTATCATCTATCTTTCTATCTATCTACCTACCTACCTACCTACCTATCTATCTATCTATCTATCTATCTATCTATTTATCTATCTATCTATCTATCTATCTATCTATCTCTGGATATATCTAGAAGGACATAAAAACTCTTCTAAATTCAGAAAGAAATAAGGAAGTAGGGAGATAGATAGCATGAGGGAAAAGGATATAAAGGAGAATAGGAAAGTGAGGTAGCAGATATAAGCAGGCAGAGAAGAAAGAAAGGATAGAAACAAGATGAGAAGCATAGTGAGACAAATGAGAAGAAAATAAATAGCAAGTAATTATAGCTTAGAATGAGAATTGGATGAATTCACCCATAAAATAGAAATAGATTAAAAATTTGAACTCAACTATATGTTGCTTTCAGAAAATGTATAAAAATGAAAGATACATACAAACATAAAGTAAAGATCAGGAGTAGAATTTATTATGCAAAAATACAGGGATAGTATTCATGATCTCAAAGCTAAAAGGGATTGAATCCAAAGAGAAAAATAGCGAAATGACGCTATATGTCAGTCATATTAATCAATATTATTTTAGACCATTTAAAACAATTAGATTCTATAAGGTTGGAATATTGCTCTAGGAAATGATGAGCTGGTGGATTAAAAGATGTGGAAATACTTGGACTTATGAAGGAAGGAGTTATCCACCTTCAGAGAAACAAAAAACAAGTGGAAATAAGTAAACGGTCTTATATATATGCATATGAATACATATGTGTATATATGTGAATGATTTTATAAATTTATGCACATATATGTATTTATGTATTCATACATGCATATCTAAACACGTGTGTAAGTATGTATGTTTGTGTAAATATTAATTATATATACTTAATTATATCTTTCTTGGGGGAGTAGAAGGAAGGAGAAAATAAAATAAAATGTATACAGCAGAGAACAAAAGAAAACTTACAAGGAAGCAAAGTGGAGAGCCCTGAACACGATGTGTAGTATTTAATAGGTTCTGTTGAAAATTTATTACTTTATATTTTGAATCCTCTCATGCTCTGCTATGCACTTGACAACATTTTTTTTCTTTTCTTATTTTGTATTTAAGTTTAAAATTAAAAAAAAATGCTTGAATTTTAAATTTTTTTGCTTTAGCAATACTGCTAAAGATTAACTTTTTTTTTTTCTTCATACTTTATTCTTTAGTTCATACAAGTCTTCTTAGGTTTCTTGGAAACCTTTGACTTTGTCATTTTTTTGCACATTAATATTCCATTATTTTCAACTGCTATAATATATACACCTATTTTAATTTGTTCAGCTATTCCTCAATTGAGGGGCAGGTCTCTGTTTTCTAGTTCTTTGGCACAAATAAAAGAGTCCTTATAAATGTCTTTTGTGCTTACATGATATCTTTTTTCTTTTTCTTTGGTATTTTGCTAAGTACTCGTAATGCTGAGTCAAAGGTTATGTATGGTTAAGAAGTAATCTTTTGGGCATAATTCCAAATCCACTTCTTGAATGGCTACACCAGTTTTTCCCTCCACCACACCACTTTAAGATTTGCTCTTTTCCATTTTTACTAAGTTGATATATGTGAGGGACAATTTTGTTGTTGTTCAGTTATCTTTCAGTCATGTCCAACTCTTCACGTAACCATTTGGGGTTTCCTTGGCAAATATACTGGAGTTATATTTCTTCTCCATTTCCTTCTCCAGATGATTTTTCAGATAAAGGAACTGGGGCAACAGAGTTGCTTTAATAAGACTTTCTTTAATTAATGGTGGTCTGGAGCATTTTTAATAAAGGTATTTGTAGCTTTATGTTTTCCCCTTGTGACAATCCTTATCCTTTTTGGGAAACTCATTTTTTTTTTAATAAAACCTAATCAGTTCTCAATATGTTTTAAAAATGAGACCTTTATTAGAGAAACTTGCAATTTTTTTATCCATTTTTCTTCTATTCTGAGGTGCATTGACATTGTACACAAAATTATACATTTTATATAATCAAAACTGTCAATATTATCTTCTGTAATTTTTACCCTCTTGCTTATTCATGAACTCTTCCACTATCCATACATCTGAAAGACAATTTCTCCTTTGGTTCTCTAATTTACTTATGATTTTATATCTCCATCATGTAACTATTTAAAGCTTATTATACAATAGGTGGGTATAATATTTTGGCTTAAATCTGATTTTTGCCAGACCCCTTTCCAAAGTTCCTGGTAGTTTTTGTCAAATATAGCATTCTTGACCTAAGAACGATATTTTTGGGATTCGACAAACTAGATTTATTTGCTTTTGGATGTTGTATATTTATTCTGTGTTGTGTATTTATTCTGTTTCACTAATTAACCTCTCTATTTTTCATCAGTATTAAATAATTCTGATAATTATCACTTTGCGGTATATACCAAAGTCTGGTTCTTTTTGCCTCCTTCTTTCCCACTTTTTTCCCTCATTATCTTCCTTTAGATTCTTGACTTTCCCTCCCTTCAGATGAATGTTATCATTACATTTTTCTATGTCTTAAGATAATGATTGGGTAGTTTGTTGATAACATGGAATATACAAATTAATGTAGGCAGTATTGTTATTTTATTGTATTACTTCAAGCCATCCATGAACTATTACAGTTTTTCCAATTACTTAAAACTGTTTCTATAAACACAGTTTGATAGTTATAGTCATATTATTCTTGTATGTATCATGATAGGTAGATACTAAGTACTTTATATTTTCTGTAGATATTTTAAATGGAATTTCTATATCTCTTCCTGCTAAATTTTGCTGTTTAGGAAATGCGTTTAATGCATATGAATTTATTTTATATCCTTCAATTTTACTGAAGTCATAAGCTGTCTTAATTATTATCAATACATTCTCTAGGGTTCTATAAATAAACCATTATAACGTGTAAAACCCAATCATTTTTCTTTCCTTATTTATTATAAAATTGTTTAAAAGCATGCTTCAGTTATGAATTTATGATCTATCTTCTCATTTTTCCAGATTTTTCAACCAATAAGAAAATTTAGAATGATCTCTCTCAGTTTCTATTTATACAGTTCCCAAGTAAGAACCAAAGGAACTCATTGGATCAGATTCTTTGCCACAATAGAATTAGCTTCCAACATTCAACAGATCCAACCACCAAAGAGTATGCTATTTTTCTCCAAAATTTGTAGCTGCTATTTGATGGGAAGCATTAATCTTAGAGGCTGACAGTTGACAAGGGACAGTTTTATGGTGACATAAATTTCAAAGCATCTAAAAAATTAACTGGTCTGTTATTTTGTCCTTTTGAGTAGAAAACTTGTTCTCTTTCTTATATGTTGCATGTTTGCACTTAAGGCAACTGGCTTTTTAGGTTCTGAATCATCCTTAAACATAGAAATCAAAGGGGACTTTGCAACTTGATTGCACAAATAATATTCACGTGGTGTGAAAAACCTACTTTATCTCCTCACTTGAAGTTTTTCAGTCCAAAGTCAGAATTAAACAATACCATAGATTTGTCTCTTTCAATTACTGCATTGATTCAAGTAGTCCCCGGGAATCCTTTCCCTTGATAGTTTCATTCTATAATGACCAGACAATAGGGGGAAAGAACTACAGAGATGTGGGAGAAAGTAACTCAAATCAACAAGCATTTATTAAGCACTCTGTGGGAATACAAATGCAAACAGAAAGAGGCTTCCATTCTAATGGCAGAAGTAAAATATAAAAGGAAGGTGAAAGGGTAGGGAAAAAGGTGAGAAAGGACCTGACTAGGGTCAAAATAGTGAAAGGTGGGGGAGTCTGGAGATGAGGCAGGAGAGGAATAAAACCATGCTAGCCTAGCTACCCTTCCAAAAATTGAGATTCTGGGAATAACCAAGCAGAGGATGTCAGGTTGGAGTATATTTACAATATGAGAAGGCTGAACTGAAATTTCCAGGGTGAATATGTTGTATGGTTACAATTTTTTTTTTTCTGAGCGGGACAGAGATACACAGAGACAGAGACAGAGAAAAAGGTAAAGAGAGACAGAGAAAAAGAGAGAGACAGAGACAGAAACAGAAGCAAAGAGACAGAGACACATAAAGGAACAGAGAGACAGATGGAGACAGAGAAAGACAGAACAAAAGAGAGAGAAAGAAGCAAAGAGAGACAGACACAGAAAGACAGAAATGGAGACAAACAGAGACAGAGAGAGGATCAGAGAAACAGAGAGACAGATAAAAAGAGGAAAGAAATAGATGCACAGAAAGATACAAAGACAGAGACAAAGAGACACAGAGAGACAGAGACAAAGAAACAGAGAGGGACAGAGATACAGAGACAGAAAGATTTGGAGACAGATGCACAGAGGAAGATACAGATAGACAGAGAGAGACAGAAAGACAAAAACAGAGACAGAGGCAGAAAGAAATACATACAGAGAACATGCAGGTCTTGGTCCATGCCAACAAATCTTCAGGATTTCTATACTCACCTTTATGAAAGAACCAGGATTGTCCTTGAATTAAAGGGGACTAAAAGCTAACTGAACCTGTCTCCCAATATTCTAATTCTTCAGAAATTCCTTCATGCTTAGATCAAGAGACTGTTTTTATGGCAGTGAGAGAAATATTTTATGAGGGATTAAAATATCAACAATCTAGCGATGCTTGGAGAATCCAACTGTGGCCTGAATCTGGTCCAGCCCCTCCAAAGGCCAGATTGTGTCCTCTGATATTTGAGGATGGCAGTCTGAAAGGGTGCATGAACAATCCATTCCTGGGAATTGCATCTCCGCGCGAAGGAGCTGGATCTTTAAACATGTAGATTTCTCTAGCACTTATCACAGACCTTGACACATAAAGGTGCTTAATAGATGTAGTCCATATACTGGACTTGAAGTATGATGGTGTAGAGATTTGGGGATTGGACTTAGAGTGAAGAGGCTTAATGATAAATTTTATTGTGGGCAAGCCACCTATCTATCAAAGTATTGGTTTTCTCATATGTGAAATCTAATTAATAATACCCATAATGCCTTCCTCACAGAGTTTTGTAAAGGCTGGGATGAGGTTATATGTGTAAAGTGCTTTTCAAACCTTTACTGAGAATTGGCATGGCAGTGGATAGAGCTGAACCCACAGCCATGAATATCTGGGTTCAAATCCAGTCTTCTACACATATTGGCTATAAAGCCCTGGATAAATCACTTAAATTCTCAGTGTTACAGAACAGGAAGCAATCCTCATCCATCATCAAGGATTTCTGATGTGACTGACGAAATCATATGACTGGTTCAAAATAGAACAACCACCACAATGATGGTAGTATTGATCTCCTTGTAGAAATGCCTTCAGAATTGACTTCATGGATGGAATACTTTAACATTTGATAAAAGTCTACTATACTAAATAATATTTACCTTTTGAGTTTTGACGCTCTAATATAGGATTTTCCATTAGGAAAGATCCTTTAATTAAGAATAACTTCACATTTTATATAATAGTTTACAATCTGCTTAAGCAAGGTATATTACCCAATCTGATCCTAGGGATCCAATAGGTAATATGCTTATCCCCATTTTACAGATGAGAAGTCTGAGGTTTAGGGTAGATTTACTTGGAATTATCCTGCCAATAAGTAGCAAAACCTGGCTTTCAATGCAAGTTTTCAGAGTTCGGATCCAATATCCTCTGTACTCTTTTGTGCTACTGCTCATCTAAAGAATAAACTCTGAGAATTCTGCACCAGGATAAAGTATATTTTGTACAGGAGAGCTTGTACATTTCCTCTTATCTGACATTTATTTGAGACTTTGCTGTTCAAAATCTATTTTACATAAAGCATTATCCCATTTGATCTCCCTTCTGAGAGGCAAAGCTGTAGAAGTTCTATAATGTTTATCTTACAGAAGAGGAAACTGAGGCAAAGAGAGAGGGGACTTACACAATTAGTGTGAGGTGGAGTTAAGACCTGAATCCAGCTCTCCTGCTTCTGAATAGCACTCTCCTGTTAGGGCAGCTGGTAACATAGTGGAGAGAACATTAAGCCTGAATCAGGTAAACCTGAATTTAAATCCAGCCTCAAATTTGCATGAAACTGGGCAAGTCACTTGATGGCTGATTGCCTCAGTTTCCTCAAGTATAAAATGAGGCTAATAATAGCACCTATCTCCCAGGATTGTTTTGAGGATCAGATAAGATAATATTTGTTTTTTTTTAATTTTATTTTACTTGCAAAACATATGTATGGGTAATTTTTCAACATTAACCCTTACATATCTTTCTGTTACAGATTTTCCCCCCCAACTCCCCACCCCTCCCCTAGATGGCAGGATATCCACTATGTGTTAATTATGTTAAAATATTTGGCAAATCAAATATATGTATACATATTTCCAAACTTATCATTATTGTGCAAGAAAAATCATTATCTACATGAAAGACAGACATATGAGATAAAGGAAACATAATGTAAGCAAACATCAATCAAGGAGTATGAGAATGTTATGTTGTGGTCCGCATTTCGCATCCCTCTCTTTGGGTGTATATGGCTTTCTTCAGTGAACAATTGGAAGTGGTTTGAAACATTTCATTGTTGAAGAGAGCCATGTCCATCAAAATTGATCGTCATATAGTATTGTTGTTGCCGTGTATAATGATCTCCTGGTTCTGCTCATTTCACTCTTCATCAGTTCATGCAAGTCTCTCCAGGCCTCTCTGAAATCATCCTGCTGGTCGTTTCTTACAGAACAATAATATTCCATAATATTCATATACCATAATTTGTTCAGCCATTCTCCAATTGAAGGGCATCTATTCAGTTTCCAGTTTCTAGCCACTACAAAAAGGGCTGCCACAAACATTCTTGCACATGTGGGGCCCTTTCCTTTCTTTATGATTTCTTTGGGATATAAGCCCAATAGAAATGCTGCTGGGTCAAAGGGTATGCACAGTTTGATAACTTTTTGAGCATAGTTCCAAATTGCTGTCCAGAATGGTTGGATCCGTTCACAGTTCCACCAACAATGTATCAGTGTCCCAGTTTTCCCACATCCCCTCCAACATTCATCGTTATCTTTTCCTGTCATTTTAGCCAATCTGACAGGTGTGTAGTGGTACCTCAGAGTTGTCTTTTGCATTTCTGTGATTAATAGTGATTTGGAGCAACTTTTCATATGACTAGAGATGGTTTTAATTTCATCATCTGAAAATTGTCTGTTCATATCCCTTGACCATTTATCTATTGAAAAGTGGCTTGAATTCTTATATATATGAGACAATTCTCTATATATTTTAGAGATGAGACCTTTATCAGAACCCTTAAATGTAAAGATGATTTCCCAATTTATTGCTTCCCTCCCAATCTTGATTGCATTGGTTTTGTTTGTACAAAAACTTTTTAACTTAATATAGTCAAAGTTATCTATCTGGTTTTCAATTAGGAGATCCAGTTCTTCTTTGAACATAAATTTATTCCATCTCCATATGTCTGAGAGGTAAACTATATTACGTTCCTCTAATTTACTTATAATATCACTCTTTATATCCAGATCATCAATCCATTTAGATCTTATCATGGTATGTGGTGTTAGATGTGGGTCAAGCCCTAATTTCTTCCACACTAGTTTCCAGTTTTCCCAGCAGTTTTTGTCAAATAGTGAGTACTTATCCCAGAAGCTGGGGTCTTTGGGTTTATCAAAGACTAAATTGCTATAGTTATTGCCTAGTTTGTCTTGTAATTCTATCCTATTCCACTGATCGACTATTTCTTAGCCAGTACCAAATGGTTTTGATGACCGCTGCTTTGTAATATAGTTTTAGATCTGGTACAGGATAAGATAATATTTGTAAAAGCACTTAGTGCCTAACCTAGTACATAATAGACACAACAAATGCTCTCTTACTTTCCTCCTCTAGCATCCTGAACACAGACAAATTCACAAATTCTGCTACTTCAGTGGTGGTACCTGAGGGCTTCCATGTGCAATAATAGCAAGTGACTTATTCTTCACCAGGTTCTGAGTCTCAGCCTTGTATGCAGATAATATACACATCTACACACATATGCATATATGTGTTAATATATATGTATGTAAGGATAGACACAATCTCTGATCTGTACTGGTGGAGGAGGCACCTATAGCAATAAAATCACAGATCTGGAGAAAATGCATCTTTTCAAGCACATCTTTAACATCTGTAACACATCTGCACAAATGAATATTTGTAGTGGATTTGATCCGGAGCCAAAAGAATTGGAAGTAATAAAGTTTAATCAATTCTCAGAAATCATTCAGTGATTTGCAAATTGCTCGCTGCCATAAAATTTCATTAAGAACTATAATGTTAATAACAATGATAATAATAATAATCAAATTTCAGTCTATTTAAGGTATTAGGTGGAGAAAAAAAAGGAGAGAGGGCAGAGAGAGAGAAAGAGAGAGAGAAAAAGAGAGACACACACAGGCACAGAGAGAGAGAAAAAGACACACACATACACATAGACAGAGAGAGAGAGTGAGAGAGAGAAAGTGAGGAGAGAGAAAGAGAGAGAGAGAGAGAGAGAGAGAAACAGAGAGACAGAGAGACAGAGAGAGACAGAGAGATAGGAGAGCATTATGGCTAGATTATAAAGCCTAGTGCCATATTATCTGGTTTCTATCTGGTTAATAATTTTTATAAGTCATATGCAATTATAAAGTATTCAAGTACTAAATATATTCAAATATTTGGGTGTACACATAAATTCCAGTTATAGATAGATCGATATGAAGAAAAACTCCACATTATTTTGAGCAGTCTGGAGAGGGCTCTGCCTAAAACCAATAAACCCACAAACACTAGGAAAATCAGCCCCTAGGACACTCATAATTCATTTGTTTGTGAATGGTACTTCAAACCCAGTTAAGGGCTAATTATTCTTTACATAATCTTCTTAAGATTTGACATTACACAGAGTTTGAATTTTAGTCAAAAGTGGCAATTGTTCAAAGGACAAGACTCCTAAGCTGATCATCAGAGGCTAGGGTTCTAGGCTCAACTCTGTCAAAACCAAATTTGTGATTTCAGGGAAATTCTTTACTATCTCTGAAGTTTTAAAAGTGATATGCAATTATAAAGTATTCAAGTATTAAATATATTCAAATATATGGGTGTACAGTAAATTCTATATATAGATAGATATGAAGGACAAAAGCCCACATCATCATTCAGTATTCTCACTATGAAAATGGCTTGTCAACTTATAATAATGATGCTAATTATAAATTTGGAAAGGTCCAGATCTATGATCTATCAATGTGAAGATTTCCTGTTGTGGAAAAGCTCTTGACAAATGCAGAAAAGTAGCAGTGACTTAGTCTTGAGAGTTGCCCAGGACACTGAAAAATTAAGGGATTTGCCTAAGTTTAGCTATGGCAGAGACCATAGGAAGAGACATGTCCCCTAGGAGGATGTCAGAGGTCATCTGGTCCTATTTCCTCATTTGGTAGTCAAAGAGCTGACCCCCAGAGTGGGTTACTTGCTCAATCACACAGATCATGTCTCTTCCAGGATTTAAGTCCTAAATCTCTGATTATGGAACATGCTTTTCAGGAACATGTTACTTCTTTAAGCTAGAACGTGCCAGGGGCTAGACTTGAACCCAGAGCTTCCTGACTTTTAGGCCAGTTCTCTAGCTGCTATGTCATGGTGCCCTTTAGTAACCTAGTGACTCATTTCTATCCATCTCTAAGGTGTGCAGGGAATTTTCTATAGATTCTGCCTTTTGATCACTACAGCAAGGTGGCAGATCAGGAGAGAAGTCTGGCTAGTAAATGTCTGAGGCAGGATTTGACTGAGGTCATAGCTTTAAGTCTAGTTCTATGTCATACTAGTATTTATGTCTCTCTGTTGTTTCATAGTTTTCATGAATAATTTTTGTAAGTCTTTGTGTTCCATATTTTTCTTCCTCCCTTTTTACTCCCCCCAAGAAGAAAGTAATCTGATATAGGTTAAATATATGCAATTCTTTTAAAATATTTCCATAATTATTGTGTTGTTGCAGAAAAATAAAACCAAAAGGAAAAAAAAACCATGAAAAATAAACAAAAAAGGAGGTAAAAATGTCTCTGTAGTTTCCTCTCTAGATGTGGATATACTTTCCATCCCGTCTATTGGAATTGCTTGAATGACCACATTATTGAAAAGAGCCAACTCCATCACAGTTGATCATCACATAAACTTGTTAAGGTATACAATGCTCTCCTGGTTCTGTTCCCTTCATTCAGCATCAGTTCATATAACTCTTTCTTAAATCAGGCAGCTCATCATTTCTTGTAGAATAATAATATTCCATTGCATTCATATATCATATCTTATTCATCCCCCAATTGATGGGCATCCTCAGTTTCCAGTTCCTTGCCACTACAAAAATATTTTGAACATGTGGGTCCTTTCCCCTCTTTATGATCTCTTTGGGATACAGATTCAGTCATGAGACTGCTGGATCAATGAGTATGCTCAGTTTTCTAGTCCTTTGGATATAGTTGAATAAGCATTATTAAGTGCCTACTATGTGTAAGGCAGAGGTATGGCATGATTTAGTGAATAATACTACCATAAATAATAGCATTTTTATAGTAACTATACCAATACCTCTGGGCCAGATATTGTACTAAGTACTTTACAAATATTACCTAAATTGAATCTCATGACAATCCTGGGACATAGGTGATTTTATTACCCCCATTTAAGGGATAAGGAACTTCAGATAAATAGAGATTAAGTTTTCTTGTCCAAGATCAAACAGATGGTAAAGAGATCTCAAAAAAGAGACCAGCATTCAGATCCTGCTTCTGACACATCCTAGCTCTATTGCTAGGGAAGGTTACTTTACCTCTTGTTCCTTTGGTCACTCTTCAGGAGTGATAAAAGAAGCTACTAATCTGTATGGAGACAAAGACTTTTGTACATTTGTGTCTTTTCATTTTACCTCTTTGATGTATAAACTTTATAGTGGTATAAATGGATCAAAGATTATTCACATATGGTAAGCAATTCCAAAATGCTTTCCAGAATGGCTGGACCAATTAATTTTCAGCTCCACTGAGAGTGCTTTAATATGACCTGCATACATAAAGAACATCATTTCCTTCCATTCCCCTATTCTGAGATAGTTTGGTAACAAGTAGAACACATAGACTAAGGCTATAAATTGTCAAGCAGATGCTGACCTTCTCTGGCAGACAGGATTTTCTCCCTGGGATTGACCAATATCAATGAAATTATGATTCTAGTTAAACAATAAAAATCCCCAGTATTTTATATTGCAATGTCTTCTCTGTAAGAGAAGTATTGATGAAGTGGCCTTTGAGGTCTGTCTCTTCTATTGCTACATCTACGAGCCTATTACTGCTTTTCTTGCCATATATGCTTTTTGCTACTTTTTTAATTAAAGCTTTTTATTTTCAAAATATATGCATGGATAATTTTCAGTATTCACCCTTGCAAAACCTTGTGTTCCAAGTTTTTCCCCTCTCTTCTCCCCGACTCCCTCCACTAGACAGCAAGTAATCCAATATATGTTATTAAACACGTGCAATTTTTTTATACATATTTCCACAATTATCGTGTTGCACAAGAAAAATCAGACCAAAAAGGAAAAAAAATCATAAAGAAAACAAAATGCAAGGAAAAAACAACAAAAAGAGTGAAAATACTATATTGTGATTCATACTTAGTTCCTACAGTCCTCTTTCTGGGTGTAGGCTGGCCATATATTGTTTATCACACATTATAGTTGACTTTATCTCAGAAATGATTGGGCATTGAGCAGAATATCAGAGATTCCTGCCTTTGAGCAGATTTTGTATTCTATTCTTTCCCAAATTCCCAAATCACATATACCTCTGACACATACAGCAGGCTTTAGGGTTAAATATTGTTGTTGTTTTCTTTTAACTGTAGACGTATGGAACAAACCATTAATTTGCAGTCACAGGATCTACATTTTAATCCTGACTCTGTTGTCTACTCCCTGTATGATCTTCAGAAGTCATGAATGATGCCCTTCTTTTTCTTGCTTACTTCATTCATCTAATCAAGTCTTGGGCAGCGCTGTGTCACAATCCCTAGGTAGATTTCTACTTTGATGCTTTTCTGTTCTTTATACTTGTAGTTTTAATTTTCATTATACTGGATGTATGAAAAAGGAGGTACCCATAAGTAACAGAAGTGATTGAAGGTCAAAGGCTTGGAGCAGCTTGTTATGTTAGTGAGAAGCATAAAGATTTGATACTGGATGTTTTCCTTCCAGCTCCCTATGATACATTCTATGATTCCATCTGTGTCTCATGCTTGCCACCATGGATGGCATGGTGATTGGCAGATTTGCACAGCAATCAGCCCACATTAGCAGCATTGACAGCAAACACAACATATCCATTATCAAACAAACCCTTCTTGGAAGAGCTAACATGTACTCATATTCCTGTCCTGCCCCAATAGCCTGACATTTTCATTTCAAGAAAAGGGGGAAGGGTATGTTCCTTTCCATACTGCTCTACCACCCAACTCAGAAAGCAATTTTATTCTTTCCAATTCTTCCTTCAACATGCTCACTAAGCAATCATCAAATAGAACTGAAAGTTGCATCTTCTATGTATCTTTGCTTTGTTCTACCTGCACCATGGGATAGCTAGGTGACACAGTGAATAGAGTTCCAGGTCTCAGGAAATCCTGAGTTCAAATACATCCTCAGATACTTATTACCTGTGGGATTTCAGGCAAGTCATTTGATCCTATGTGCCTCAGTTTCCTTATCTGTAAGATGAACTCGGGAAGGAAATGACAAACCAGTATCTCTGTTAAGAAAATCTGAAAAGGCATCAAGAAAAACTGAAAAATGACTGAATAATAACAATAAGCAGCAGTATGAGAAGAGCTAACATATATGAAACCTGGAATAACAATGAAGGAATCATTGGGAAAAACTTAGCAGGTTTATGAAGGAGAGACTTGTTCTGTTTGGCTCCCACAGGACTGAACCAGGAAGAACGGATAGAAGGTGACAAGAGGCTGAAAAAGTCTGATGTCAAGAAAATGGTCCTAACAACTCAAGCTTTCTGAGAGTGGAACTGGGTATTTGCTTGTATATTCCTCCACAGCAACAATTCTTTTGAACTTTCTTTTTCTCCCCCCCCCCCCACCAAATTTAGTATAGAGCCTGGAACAAACTAGTTTGCTGGTATCATCAATTTCATTATTGTTATTGTCATAATCTAAATGATGATCTGAAACTAACTCTAAATAAATATAATCTAAATGTGATCATGTTATTAAATAACAATAATACAATAATTTGAATACAAATCATTAAAATTTCTATAGTTCTGTTGTTTGAAAAATGCTTTACTTATAATCTTATTGAGCTAGCAGCTTGTGTCTCTCTGAAGTTCTTCAAAATTGCCACTGAAGACTCATCCTATTTTCTGATCTTGTGATTTTGAGTCTGGAACCTCCAATAAAAGTCTTGACTCATACTTCATTGTTTCCAAACCGCATACCAAATGATAGAGAGATCACCTGGTATGATCATTCCAGCCTAATTGGAAGGAAGAGGTAGAGAATGTGGGAGAGAGGGGAGAAACAGATCAATCCAGAGATGGATGTTAAATAGAGATGAGTCAAAGTAACTCATACTGTCTTTCTAGAGCTGGTTGTTAAATTCTCAGGAGAAGCATTTGCACTTCAGAAATTGATGAATGCTACAAATTAGGACTAGCCCCTCAAAAACCCAATAAACTAGATAGACTCATTGGCCAGTTATTAATGACTTGGGATCTCAGGGAATATGCTTTCTACTTAGAAATGGAGACTGTCTTTTGCCTCTTAGTATAATGCCCAGAACAGAGCATGAACTTAATAAGTGTTTATGGATTGATGCTAATTGATTGACATTCTTTTGTTGATTGTCTAGAAAATATTAATAAAACAGATCAAATTAAAAGTATGTCATATGCATTATTTTTATTGTGTGTGTGGGAAGAAAATTGTTAATCACTAACACCTTCTCCATGTGAATACAGATTTATTTTTAAACATGTCAGGAGCATGCTGTTTTCCTTAGGATCAAATACAAACTTTACAGCTCTTCTTAGTATGATTCTAGGCCAGTCTCAACCAAAGTAATCCTTGTTTATTTTTTCCACTTTCTCACATGTGGTTTTCTTCCTTCTGTCTTCCTTCTCTCCATGCCTGCTTGCTTTCCTTCCTTACCACCAACTCTTGGAATCTCTAGTTTCCTCTTAAAGTCGACTTCTTGCATGAGACCTTTCCTCCTCCACCCAGTTACTAGGATATTCCTTACATTATTTGCCATCATTTTGCAAATATTTTTAATATATATCTTTAATATTTTTCTTGATAGAATACTTATAGAATATATATTAAGTTCCTTAAAAGTGGGAATTGTATAGCTTTTCTTTCTTCCTATCCCCATTGGCTAGCAAAGGCTCTTACACATAGCAAGTGCATAAGAAATGCTTTTGATTGATTAATATAGGATGTATTCTTGGAAAAGTGACATAACTTTTCTGGGCCTCTCTTTCCCTTCTTGCAATGGAAAGGAGTTTGATTAGTAACATCAAACAAATAGAAAGAGGGCTCTCTAAACTACACAAAAGGATCTTTTGAGGGCCACATAATGACTTATAAAACATATTATCATTAATGTTCTATTACATTTTTACTTATTTTGTTAAATATTTCCCAATTACATTACAATCTGTATCTAACCTTACTCAGATATTTGGGGCTACAATGTGGCTTAGAGTAGTGTATCTGGCACCTCTGGGTGAATGATCTCTAAGCTATGTTCCTGTTTCTGCCATGTGGTATTTAATTCAGATTTTTGATGTTCTAGGTTCTCAGCTCCTTCTGTGTTCTATGTTCTAAGGTCACTCTAATTTTTCGTATTTTACTCCATGTTCCAACATCTATCACAGATCTATTCTTTTATTTTATGCATATTTTAAGGCTCATTCTAGGGCTGATATTCTATGTCCTAAAGTTCCTCCAAACTCTGACATTCTGTGATTCTGTGACTAGGAGTGAAAGTGGTAAATAGATGTTCTAGGTGGGGGGCACAGAAAAGAAATGGGAGAATTTATCAGCAGATAATGGCCAGTTATTGATGACCTAAGATATCAGGCAAGGGGCTTTCTCCAAGGAACTCAGTAAGTAAAGTAAGAACTCAGTAACTAGAACCAGGGTTCTAGTGGTCAGTGTTTTAATGTTAAATCATCTTAGTCATGGAACCAGCTGGTTATTGTTTCTCCATTATATGATTAAGTATTAAGTTGATCTTCAAGACTGAATTACTCAGGGTTGAGGTTAGATGGAAATTAAGTATCTCCAGATGTAAAATCTAGGTGATGTAATGGCCAGAATCAGGCTGCTCAGTATAATAGGTGCTTAACTCTTGGATTTTTGTCCTTGACCACTTGGGCTCTTGACTTCATTGACCAGTTCCATCTATTATTTCTTACAGACTTTATAATCCCAGCTCATTTCAGGTACTCTCAAGACCTTATTTCTGTAGATAGCCCCCCTCCTTCACTCCATTCATTTATTCATCAGTCACCTCTGCCTTGTTGCTCCCAACAAACAAGCACAAGCATCCTAATTTTTTCTCACTTTATCTTTCTGAGCTCATTCTACCCTTGTCAAAAGCCAAGGACTATTAGTCAAAATGCCCATTATGATCTATCTCCTCTTCTTTCTCTGTATCTGTCTTTTTGTCTTATTTTACTTTCTCCTTCCAGGATCCTTTCTTCTTTTTTGGTTTTAATACCCACAAGCATATAGGTCCCTTGCATGATAAGAATCTGCTTCATTGATCCATACTAACATGGAAAGGACAATGTGATTGTGGGAAAATAGGAAGGAAAAAAAAACATTAAAGTACCTGCTACATATCAGGCATTGCATTATATGCTTTATAGATATTTTCTTATTTGATCTTCACAACAACATTAGGGGATAGATGCTGACATTGTTTTATTTCTATTTTTTTGAGAAGGAAACTGAGGCAAACAGAGATTAAGAGCTTGCCCAGGATCTCACAAGCAGAATTTATCTGGTGTGACACCTAGCTGCCTAGGTCACTTCTCTTGATCTTATTTTCTTAAACCATTAATCAATTAATTAACATATTCTTATTAAGTACTTGCTATGTACCAGACACTCTACTAAGTGCTGGGAATATATAAAAAGGGGCAAGAGATAGTTCCTAATTTCAAGACACTTACAATCTAATGGCAGAGACAGTATACAAATAGTTACAAAGCTCTCTGTATACAAGATAAATAGGAAAAATTAAAAGAGGGAAAGCACTGAAATTAAGGAAGGCTTAAGGAAAGGCTTCCAGTAGAAAGTGGGATTTTAGTTGAGATTTAAAGAAAGCAGAAAAATCATTAGTTGAAAAAGGTTGCAAAGGTTAAAATAATAGACCTTGGCAAGAGTTTGGATAGAGAGGATAGTGAGAAATTCAGATTGTGAGTCTGAATGACTAGGCAGATGGTGGGCCCTCTGCAGTAATAAGGAAGGTAGGAGAGGGGAGGCTTTAGGGGAAAAGAGAATGGCTTTTTTGGATATATTGAATTTAAGCTGTCTACTGCACATCCAGAATGAGATGTCTGCAAGGCAAGATTGGAGGCCAGCAGAGAGATTGGGGTGGGAAAGGGAGATTGGCAAATCCTCAGTAGAATGTTGGGAATTAAAAATTCATGGGAGCTGATAAGATCACCAACTGAAGTAGTATATAAAAAGTGCAGTGGTCTACGAGCAAAGCAAAATTGTAGTAGTACAAAGAAAATGTGAGAAGTGGAAATTTCCATCCCAAATGTTTAAATGGACTCATTGTGTCCAGCCTATGTAGAACTTTCCAAGCTCATATTGGACTGATCAGCTATAGTCAAACACTCTATCATGCCCCCAATATTGTGATGTCATTGATCTTCTTTGATTTTGAAAGATGAACAAAAATAACATATATAAAATAATATGTTAAAGTCCTTTGCAAACCTTAAAAGCACAATATAAATACTAGCTATTATTATTTATGAGGCAGCTAGTTAGCACAGTGGATAAAATATTGAACTTGGAGACAGGAATACTTCTTTCAATTTTGGTCTTAGGCATTGATAAGCTATTTGATCCCGAGTAAGTCATTAAACCTTTGCCTGTTTCAATTTCCTGATTTGTAAAATTATTTACTACTCTATAAAATTATCTATCTGCTGTGGCCATTGTGAAGGTAAAGTGAAATTATATTTGTAGTTTGCTTTGGAAACCACAAAATACTATATAAATGCAAATATTAATTTTATCATTATTATGCATGTCGTCTCTCACATTACAATATAAGCTTATTAAGGACAAGGCTATTCTTTTTTCCCTTTCTATAAAGCAATGTCAAGCATATCAGATGTCTGAGATGCACTACTAGAAATCTAAGTCCAAGTTGAGAATAACCCATTGATCATTACAGGTTAAATTTGCCCCTTCCATCTGTTCCAGATCACTTGATGATACTACCCTATAATTTACACCTTTATACATTCCATAAGAGGTATGAAACACTTTTATAAATAGCCTTCTGAAATCAGAATGAGTAAAAATTTTGTATAGCTGGTGGTCCAAGCTTTGAAGAAAATTGACCATTCTCAGTAGTCAAGTTGAGGAAGACTTTATTCTTGGTGCGGGATATAATCACAAAGGTACCCAGAGGGGAGATGGAAATGGTAGTTACTGCTAGGCAAAATTTATTGAAGCAATATCATCTGGAGGAGAGCAATAAGTAAGAAAAAGAAAAGATGTCCCTCCTTTCCTCTTTTTTCATGACTCATAGTTAGCTATGGCCAAATATGTCATGGCTGTCTAACTTACCTATTTCTAAAAACTAAGACTCCTTCCTTTGGTTAATTTCACTGGTGGCAAATAAAATAAGATTGTTCATGGTTATGCTGAGTAAATATAATAAAAATGACAATTCTGCCTAACTTGGTCTACTTGTTCATTACCATACTAATCAAACTACCCAAACTTTATTTTATAGAACTAGAAAAATAATAATAAAATTCATATGGAAAAACAAAACGTCAAGAATATTAAGGGAATTAATGAAAAAATGCAAAAGATGGTGGTTTAGCAGTACTAAATCTAAAACTATATTATAAAGCATCAGTCATTAAAGTCATTTGATACTGGCTAAGAAATAGTGTGGTGGATCAGTGGATCTGATTAGATATATACCACACAATGATTAAGGCCTATAGATTTGATAAACCCCCAAACTCTAGCTTCTGGAATAAGATCTCACTATTTGACAAAAATTGCTGGAAAAATTAGAAAATAATATGTCAGAAACTCAACATAGACCTACATCTCATACCACATACCAAAATAAGGTCAAAATGGGTATATGATTTGGGTGTATAGGATGATACCATAAACAAATTAAGAGAGCAAGGGATAATTAACCCATCAGAATTTTGAAGAAGGGAGGAATTTATGTCCAAGAAAGAACTAGAGAACATTCTGAAAGGCAAAATGGGCAACTTTGATTACATTAAATTAAAAAAATCGCACAAACAAAACCAACAGAAACAAGATTAAAAGGGAAAAACTAGGAAAAAATCTTTACAGACAGTATTTCTGATAAAAATCTCACTTGTATAATATGTAAAGAACTATGTCAAATTTATAAGAATATATCTTTTCCCAATTAATAAATAATAAGAAGATATGAACAGGAATTTTCAGATGATGAAATTAAAGCCATTTTTAGTTGTATGAAAAAATGCTCTAAATTGATTAGAGAAATGCAGATTAAAACAATTCTGAGACATTACCTCACACTTCTTAGATTGGCTAAGATGACGGAAAAGATAAAGATAAATGTTGCATAAAGGGGATGTGGGAAAACTGGGACACTAATGCATTGCTGGTGGAGTTGTGAAATGATACAACCATTCTGGAGAGCCAAAGAGCTATCAGACTGTGCATATCCTTTGATCCAGCAGTGCCATTACTGAGTATGTATCACAAGGAAATCATAAAAAAAAATCATAAAAAAGGGAAAAGGACCCACATGTGAAAAATGTTTGTAGCCCCCCTTTTAGTAGTGGTAAAGAATTGGAAAGTGAGTAGATGCCTATAATTTGAGAAATGACTGAAGAAGTTGTGGTACATGTTCTATAAAAAAATGATGAACAAACTGATTTTAGAAAGGCCTGGAAAGATTTACATGAACTTATGCTGAGAGAAACAAGCAGGACCAGGAATACATTATACACAATAACAGCAAGAATGTGAGATGACCAACTATGAAAGATTTGGTTTAATTCGGTGATCCAAAGCAATCCCAAGAGACTTTGGACAGCACGTGCCATCTGTATCCAGAAAAAGAACCAAGGAGACTGAATGTAAATCAACAATTCCATGTTCACTTCTTTTTTCTGGGTTTTTTTATCTCTCCCATGGTTTCCCCTTTTGTTCTGATTTTTCTATCCCAACATGATTCATAAAGCAATGTGTATTAAAAATAAATAAACTTACTACATAAAAAATAAAAGAACTAAGCTAAGATTTTTTTCATTGATGGCATTTTAGCAAGTTAAATACCATCAGGATTTTACTTTGGCACCAAATACTTTTGCAAACTTCACAGGATGCTGGACCAGTCAATCGATGATGGAAGTCAGAACTTGTGTTTAGAACTTGTCATTAAGTCAGCATTTACACTTCAAACAGCACCATCTCAGAGAGAAATTTAGCTGTGATGGACATCTGGTTGCCATCATCCCCTTGAAGAAATGAAAATTGCTTTCTAAAATCTATATAAATTTTTGAGCCTCGGTTGATGGTGTTGGTGGTGGTGAGGACAAGGGTTTTCTTGGGGCAAAGTTCTGAAATGTTAGGAATACATTGCCATAGCCCCAATCTCTCTTTCTCAGAGCAGATAGGTGGTTCAGTGGATGTAGCAGTGGACTGGAATCAGGAGGACTCAAATTTGGGAGTTCAAATCTGTCCTCAGCCATTTACTAGCTGTTGCCTGAGTTTCCTCATTTATAAAATTAGGTGGAGAGGGAATGGCTTCAGTTTCCTTGCCAAGAAAAAACTTCAAATGGGGTCATGAAAAGTGAGCCATGACTGAAAATGACTGAACACCAATAAAAAATCTGTTCCTTAAAGGTTGTTATTTTTAAAAAAATCAGACTCATGCACCAGCTTATAGATATGTAAGGGATCAGAAATAAGCTTTCATCTTACTCATCTCCATGCATTGTAGACAGGAGGGAAGTGAAGCCCATGGAACAGATGTGACATATACATGTTATGACACGATATGGGCAAAACCTAAAATTAGAACTCAGGTCCTTTAAGTAGAAGTCAATGCTCTACATTTGTCCTAGAACCCCACTTACCATTGTTCCATGGTGAGGTTTCTCTTCTTTTCTGGTGAGTTTATGTGCTTTTTATCTCCCCTTCACACCATCATATTCACTTGTATGTGTAATTGTGTGTCCTTTGCCATTTCTATGGTTCATGGCGTTGACCCCCCAATACTCTCCTTGAGGGCAGTAACTACCTTGATCATTTCTCCAGATCTCACTAGTGAACACAAAGTCTGGCATATAGTGGATATTTAATAAATAGTTCTTGTGTTGAATTAGAATCATAATGAATTGGGTACATGTTTCTCCTTTGCATCTGCAGTTGGATTGTTGTTTAGGGAGATATTGCTTGGATATTTTGCTCCTCTTCTTTTATTTCCAAGGTATCCAGTGACTCCCCCTCCCACCCTGTCCTGGTACTTGATTCTGAGCAGAAGTTAACATAGATATGTAACTTTGCAGGGAGGGCAGGAAGGTCTCATGATTATCAGTCACCACACTAATGGATTTATCTAATCTTGGCTCTGTTACTTACTATCTTATGATCTGCAAAAAGTCATTGAAATTCTCTGCACCTCAGTTTTTTTTTATTCTGTAAAAAGAAAGGATTAGGTCTGGGTTGGAGGCACAGGCCTATAATCCCAGCTCCTGTGGTGAATGAGACTGCATTGGTTTAAAAAACATTCAATATTCATGCAAAGTCTAGCATTGAGGGCCACCAGGTTGTCTAAAAAAAGATGACCCAACCCAGTTCAAAGATGAAGAAAGTTACAGGTGTCATGTTAATCAGTAATGGGATTGAACCGTCTACAAGTGTTGGATCCTGAACTTTTCATCTGGGTGATTTGCGGGGAACCTGACTAAACAAAAGAGGAGAAAGAGAAATGATCATCACTATTGTACAGAGAGATTTAGATCTTATGATTACTGTGATTTCTGAGAACAGTTCCTTCTTTTCGATTCAATTCAACAAATTTAGTTCCATAAGCATCTATCCAACAAGCATGGCTATGGGTATGTCAAATACTGAGCTCCTGGCCTATAAGCCTTGTTAAATTCAACAGATAAATTCTTTGACAGAAATAACTCAGCACAAGGAAAATAAAGGAGGAAAAGAACAGCCTGCTGCTGTCTGTCCCAATTCTCTCCACACATTAATCACTCTATTTAGTCTTCAAAGTGATTATTATAAAGTTCAGGATGGACCATGTCAGCTCCCCCACCCCTTCTCCATAAACATCAGTGGCTTCCTGTTATCCCTAGTATCAAATACAAAACCCTCTTTCTGGCATTCGAGACCTTCCCTGTCCTGGGCGCCTCTTAACTTTCCAGTCTTCTTATACCTTACTCCCCTGTGATACCAATTTAGCTCTCAATGCTTTTTTTGTTTTTCCCTGAAATGCTTTCTCTCAAATACATTGATTGGTTTTCCCTACCTCCCTTTAAGTCACAGATAAAATCCCATCTTTTTACCAAAAAAAATTCTTTCTCACACCTCATGAGCATCTTCAATCTGTCCCAAAGGGGTTCTCCCTGCCCAGAGAGTTTACTATCTCCTACCACTGCTTTAGGTAGAACACTGGACCTGGAGTCAGGAAGACTCACCTTCCTGAGTTCAAATCTGGCCTCATACACTTTCTACCTTGTGATTCTGGGAAAATCACTTAACCTTTTTTTACCTCAGTTTCCTTATCTGTAAAATGAGCTGGAAAGGGAATGGCCAACCACTTCGGTATCTTTGCCAAGAAAACCCCAGTGGGATCACTAAGAGTTGAACATTACTGAAAAATGACTGACCACCACCACCACTGCTGGTCAGCCTTCTCAAATGAGAAGATAAGCCAAGATTTCCTATAACATTCTGCCTTGTTCCTTTTATCTCCTCTTTCCTCTGAAGGGTGGAGAGTACACAAGAAAAAGAGGTAGCAGAAGACAGAAGCTAAACCTGCCCCATAAGAGAAAGAAGGCTCATTTCCTACCAATTTTCCTCCTCTTCTTCCCTCTATGGGCAAGTACAGCAGAAGATGGAAGGCTGAAGTCAAAGGAAAGATTGCTCTTTGCTCCTATTGTTCTTCACGTTCTAGTTGGGTGATTGGTCTGGCAGCAGGAGATGGAAGTCTCCTTGTGTTGGCTCAGATGGGAGTCATTGTTTTGGAGCAGAGATAAGTCTCTTGAGTCAGATTCTTAATTCTAGTGCTTCCTTCTGCTCATCATTTCCTTCTTGTGTCTTGTCCATTGCTTGCTTTGTTTATATTTGTCTCTCTCACTATATTATAATCCCTTTGAGGGCAAGGACAGTCCTTTGCCTCTTTTTTTGTATCCCAGCACATAGTGCCTGGCACATAGCAGGTACTTAATACATATTTATTAGTTGATTGATTGATATTGATGGGCTAATCAAGATAGCACTAAAACTTAATACATTTTGACAGAAGAATAATAAAATTTACTTGGAGAAACAAAAGGTCTAAAATCTCAAAGAGAAATAGTTTTTTAAATCAGAAATAAAAAGGACTTAGCATTATTTGATCTTAACCATTTTGATAAAGCAGGTGTCATCAAAACTCTTTTCTATTGGTTTAAAAAAAAGAAAAAAATAGATAATAAACAAGACCGACTAACTGAATGGAATGAATAAATGAAAGAAGCACTTACTATCTGCTAAAAGCTAGAAATACAAAGATAATAAATTAATAAGTTTCTGATCCCAAGGAACTCACATCTAATTGAAAGGGACAACATATAGATGAAATTTCAATTTCAGGGCAGCTGGGAAGGTCTAGAAATCTTAGGAGTTCAGTAGCAGAGTGGATATTAGAGTTCAGGTATATTTAGGGTATATCAGCAGGAAAGATGGCAGAGTCCAGGGGTGTGAAGGGGATAATGGTGATAGCTCTTAGCGGACTATAGGATGCAGAAGTAAGGTAGATGGCAAAGTCTACTAGTCCTTCAGCTCTTGAGAAGAGTTAGATACTTGGTGAGCCTCAGCTTATTCAAATGGTAAATAAAGGCAGTTAAGTTACTTTTCCCCACTGACTATCCCAAATATTATCTGGATCTGGAGAAAAGGGTATGCTTGAGCCAGCTCAGCTCTAGGGCTCACTTGACATTTCCAATGTAAACATTTATAATTTTCTGACAAATGCTAGAAATCAGTGCTTGTTTTATTGTGTTGATTATCCAGAATTAAGAAAATAATGGAGAAAAAGTTAATGTAGATTAGACTTAAAATTGTGTTAGGTGTACATTTTCTTCAGAGAGCAGGTTATTAAGCCTTTACAAGCATTTCTTGATTTCAAAGCCAGGCCCCAACTACTCCGCCATGATGTTTTTCGTTTGAAGAACTACCCTGGATTGGTCCATTTTATTTTATAATCATGTCTATCATTTTATTATGAACTTTCTACCAATCATAGTCTGAGTACTAGAAGAAGGGTGAAGGGTATGCAAGGAGAAAATACAGAAATACAGTGATCAAGCCTAAGGGTTCAAATAGGGTGGGAAGAAAAGCAGGAGAAATTCCTATTTTACAAGAATTGTTGAGAAGGCAATTTCACAGATCGTAATTTTAAAGCAGCATCGTTCACCACCCATTACAACACTCTCTAAATGGATAGTCAATATAAATTTAAAAATTGTTCCTTTACCCCAATAAAGGAGAACAGTGGAGAAAACTTTTTACAACAATGGCTAGCATCACCTCAACCTGATTTATGTCTCATCTCCAGCACACATTGGTTATGTGAACCTTTGCAAAGTAATTAATCTCTCAGTAACCCCAGGCACTTCTCAAAAGCCATAAATCACAGTAGTTGTTGTCCTCTCTTGGTGGTAGAACTTTCCCATCGGGAGCTCCTTTCAAAGATGAAGACACATGTCCTTATTATATTAACATCCAGAAATGAGAAAAGGGAACAAGAGTATAATTGATGATTAAGTAATCCAGGATGCAGAAAATATTTTCTTGTCTTTTATTCAGGTTATTCAGCTTTGAGGAGATAGCCAAAGTGACCTAATCCTTCTCCCTGTGTATCTATCTCTCTATATTTTCCCATGAGCCACCCCACTTTTTGCTCTTTCTCAATCTCTGTCTCTATTTTTCTCTGTCTCTCCCTTCCTTTGCTTCTCCCTCTCCTTATAAAATCCTTTCCAGATCATCTCTTGTCAACCAAATACATGATTATGTGTATATAGTATTTGTGATAAATCTAAATGCTAACTCTGAAGGCTTAAGTAATTAATTTTAAACATCCCCTAAGTACTTCTCCACTTTCCACATAAAACGCAGAGAAGTAGACTGCATAAATCAATGTGTATCCTCCCAAACAGAAGCTCATGTGTCCCTGCAATTTTTCCTGTTTTTCTTTATAAGTCATGGACTGTATGTAGAAAAATTATAATTGCATACACACGTTCCCATATACCTGGCAATAGGCACTTAGACTGCTCCCTAGCCAGGGTCACAGATTTAAAAGAAAAAATATGGAGACAGAGTCAATGTGGCTTAGAACTGGTCTGAGTAGGATCAATGAATAATTATCAAGAATTGGTTAAATATCTATCATGCCTACCATGAGCCAGTCACTGGAAGGTAGTTGCTGGCCATCCTTCATTCTTGAAGAGGACCAATAACAACAGGAGCATGATGTCTTGACCTGTGCATGAATTTGCTTTAAGCAAAGCAGAACTGTGCAAAGTCATCCTCACTTGCTCTCTCCTCCAGTTATCTGGGTCCAGTGTCAAGACAGGTCAAGCTGACTGGTCTGGATTCAGAGGGAAAACTTAGCCTTTTAAAGGTGAAGTTTTTTTTTTTTAATTAAAACTTTTTACTTTCAAAATATATTCATGGATAATTTTAAACATTCACCCTTACAAAATCTTGTGTTCTAAATTTTTTTTTCCCTCATGTCTCCCTACTCCCTCCTCTAGACAGGAAGTAATCCAATATATGTTAAACATGTGTAATTCCTCTATACATATTCTACAAATATGTTGCACAAGGAAAAAAAAGAAATTAAAAAGAAAAGAAAATGAGAAAGAAAACAAAATGCAAGCAAAAAACAACAAAAAGAATAAAAATCCTATATTGGGATCCATACTCAGTTCCCACAGTGCTTTCTCTGGTTAAGCTAAAGTCTTTCGGGGAAGAAAGGCAAAAATGAAAACAGCCCTGTCCACAAGGAACTTTTATTTTAATTGTGGAAGCAACATGTACCTAGTAAATATAAAGTGAATATAAATTGATATTGGGCATGCTAGCAGGAAAGGCTTGGCTTTGAAAGGAACAAAGTATTCTAAGATGCAGAGATGCATTCAGAAGACATTGAAGGCATAAAGACATTGCCAGTTTGTCTGAAGGTCTGGACATGGTAGGAGAAATTCAGAAAGTGGGGAATATCAAGAATATCCATTTGTCCACATTGTAGAGAGTGCCAAAGGGAGCAAAGCCTAGATGCACAGGCTAGAGCCAGATCATCAAAGACTTTAGTTGGCCAATCTGGAGAGTTGGTATCAGAAGGGAAGTTTCTGATCAAGTGTGTGTGTGATCAACTCCAGCATGTGCTTGCATCCGGCAAGGTGTGTCCTTAGATCTTCTGTCACTGCCAGTCCAGACAGTCTGAAACTTGTTCACATCAGAAAATTAACTGCGGACACTTCCCTGAATCAGTGCTTTGTATTTATGTTGCGAATCAATTTACAAAGTTTTGAATTCTTAGAAAAAAGCAGAATGCCAATTAGCAAGAATAATGGCAATAATTCATCACATAAATGATGGAATCTTTCAGAGGATAAATCTATCCACTGTGCATAACTATTTTTCCTGTTTGACTAGGTTTAAATATACATATTCATTCCAAGAGCATGGTAATTTTATTCCCAGAGAAATGAGCACCCAAGTGATTTATCCTCCCAGTGCTGATTTTATTGAATCAGTTTAGGTTAGAATGTTGCTTACAATCATAAAAGTGGATTAACAACCCAAGAACATTTTTACCTATATATAAGCCTGTTTCAGTGATGGTGATTCAGTTATAGTTTTAAAAAGTCCCATTTACTTTTTAAAAAGAAAATAAGCATAATAAAACATAATTAACAGTACAGATATAATGTCTTTTCTAGCTATGAATAGTAAGCAGAACATGGAGGAATACATGAAATTTAAAAAATATAAATTTGGTTAACTTAAAATAATTGGTTTCCCTTGTAATCCTATATATTTAATTTGCATTTGAAAGATTATTCTAAGAAGTGGATTGATAAACTTCACATGAATGGAAAAGGGATTTATCAGACACATACACAAATACACACAGACAAGTGCATGTGATCACACGTACTTATTACATACACTTTCACTCACATACACACAGAGTTATGAATCTCTGGGAAAGTGAAAAAGTATTGGATCTGGGGCCAGTATAACTGGCTTTGAATTTTATTTTTGTTGTTTCATAAATGCATAATCTTGAAAAACACAAAATACTTGTTGACTGATTTTATGTGCTTCAGTATCCTTACCTAAACAATGAAAGGATTAACATAACTAACTTTTAAAGTTTCTTCTGATCGTCCTATGTTCTGTCTGAAGTAGGCTGACTTTCCATGTTTGTTATTGTTGTTCAGTTATTTTAGTTCTATCCTATCCTTTTTGATCTATTTGAGATAATGAAGTGGTTTGTGTTAGAAATTTCCTACAATGATTAAAAAGGACTCAGGAGTGTACGAACTAAGTTGCTTTACTTGCAGTTCTTGCAAGAAGCAGGCAATCATCCAAAGGGCAGTCAGTTCCTGGGGAAATCCATCCTAATAGACATAAGAATAAGCCTTTCATTCTCTGCTTGCAAGTGCAAGGTCCCTCCCTTATTGCCCATTGGCTGAAGATGATGAAATTACCAACTTTTTGGTAAGCTTTTTGTATGTTTCTCCTTGACACAATGTTCCCCTCCTTCATCATATGTTCAAAATGGCAGAAAACTCCTCCCTGGCAGAAAAGTTAATATTAATTAAATCATTCAACATGCACACTCAGTGCATGAAATTACCTTTCATCCATTTCTTGTTTTTGGATGATTTTTTTTATCAGTTTATCAGTTCAATGGCTCAGTATCTTGTTTTATACAACTAACTCAAACCATCTGACATGACATTTCTCTAATTCTTTGTCCTTATATGGAAATACAGTTCTATAGACTGCTCACAGTTTGTCATTTCCTCCTCTATCTCATTTTACAGATGATAAAATTGAAGCAAACAAGGTTAAAAGACCCTTGCCCAGAGTCACACAGCTAGTAAGTGGCTAAGGCTGGATTTGAACTCAAATTTTCTTGACTCCGTGTTTGATAATTTATTTTTTGAACTAAAACACAAAATAGGAAAAGAAAAAAATGGTGCTATATACATAGCAGAACACAGAAGATTCAAAATACAAAGCAATGAATTCTCATTTCAAGAAAGCCTATATAATAAATATTACCCTGGTGTCTAGAGCTAACTTTTTTTTTTTTTGCTTTCTTGTAGGTTTTCTTTTTTTCTCTGTTGTGTATTTTTTATTTTATTCTTTTTTCCTGCCCCTACCCAAGAAGGCTACAATTAATTACACTTACATATGTGTATCTGTATACATACACATTTATATATAATACACACAGAGATATATACATATACATACATATACTTAAATAACTATAATCATACACATATATACATTCATATGCATCTGTGTAAAATTGTATTATGCTTGTTTGTTATTTGTTTGTCTTAAGATATTTAATTAACATCTTCCTTCACAAATCCATGTCTTTCCATATTTTTCTAACCCCACCATCTCATTTTCTAAAATCACAAGTGATTTACTTGGGGGATTGTATCCAAGTCCTAAAAGTAATAGGAATAATGAGTAGAATCATGCCAATTAACTAATACTTTGAAAGAATAGTAGTTTAGATCTATATTGTGAGAAAATATTATATTTTTAGTTTACTATAATTAGTGTTCTCTATATTCCTACGTATTGTACTCTATTCATTTAAAACCATTATTTGAAGGATCCATAGGTTTTATCAAACTCCAAAAGGGATCATGAGACAAAGAAAAGAATACTATCAAGTCATTTCAAAAAGTCTAAAACAATATTGATTAATATAGCAGACATATATTGTAGCTTTAAGTTTCTCTAACATATTCTACTCCTGGTCTTTATGTTTGTGTATATCTCTTGTTTCCTATGTCTCCTGTCTCTCCTGCTTTACTTCTAGCCACTACCTTATCCTTGTCCTTGTTATTCAACTTACTAACAAAATGCTTGCTCCCACCCCCACTTAGGATTTTCTAACCCTCCCTTTCCTTCCATCCTTTCCTCTTGCTCCCTTGTTTCTATATGAGTGTGGAAGATTTTTATATTAATCTAAAAATATATATTGTTCCCTCTTTACCACATTCCGGTTAATTTACCTATTCTACTATATTTTCCATTATACTAATCCTTTTTCTTTTCCCTCTTATTTCTTTATAAGATTTTTATTCTTTTCTAAATGTATTTGTTGTTCTTGTTTTAACCCAGATCTGATATAAGTAGGGTTCACTTAAAGAATCCCTCGTTTATTCTATCCCCCCTCTCTAAGCTTTCATATTTACTTTTTTGCAAATATTTTGCATATATGTAAATGTTTACATTGTGTTTCATGGAAAAGAATATAATCAATTTAACCAAATTGATTAATTTAATCAAAGGATTATACATTTAGAGAAGAAAGGGATTTCTCTATAAATCTCTGTCATTTTATAAATTGAGTAATTTGAGTCACAAGAAAGTTACTTTGGACTTGTACAAGATTTTAAATTCTTTTTAACTTTTGTTAGATTATGGCTCAGGGTGACTTTAAGTCCATATTTCTAGATATATCTATCTTTCCATCTATTTATATTTATATATCTATATCTGTATCTATCTATCTATCTACACATAATAAAATTAAATTCAGTTTGGGAAGGTTTAGAAGACTCTAAATTTTGTGATTTTTCAAGTTACTTTTCCCTAAGACCAATCATGTTGCAATATTTGGGTTTTTCATGTTAGGTCAGATGTCAGCTCTTAGACTGATGAATTTGAATAGTACTGATTTATATCTAATCACTCCCTGTCATCTGGAATCTCTGAAGCTACTATAGCAATAATTGAATCAAAACCCCTTTATTAGCACACCAGCCAAGTAGCCTTTAACCCTCTATATGTAGATATTCAGTGAGAGAGAAGCCACTATGATTAGGGGCACCTGATTCCATTTTTAAAGTGTAATTGTCAGAAAGTTTTTGTTTTATTTTGTTTTGATGTCACTTCCCCCCTCCCAAATGTAGTCTAAATTTTTCTTATTTGCTAAATCTGTTCCCTGAGATCAAATCACACAAATGTAATACATTTGCCTGGCTATTGGATACTTGAAGACCTCCTTCTAGATCTGCTCTTCTCTAGCTAAAACATCCATAGTTTCTCCTGCCATCTGATTTCTAGGGAGTTTTCAGGCTTTTCACCCTATCTGTTTTCTTCACCTGGATGCCCTCTCCTCTAGACTACAGAATACACTGTTTCCTGGCATAAGGGAAGATGAGCTACACTCTCCATTTGTAGCTGGTTGTTTCTATTTGCTTCCTCTTGTCAAAAACAAATTTCTGGATACTGAGCTAGCAACATAGGATTATGGTCCCACTGTGTGTATTTCTTTCTTCATGTTTTGAAGATCATAACAAATATCAGTCCAGTCTTAATGAATAGTGGAATAACAATCTTCACCTTGTTCTTCAGAAATGGAAGGAAATGTAGAAACTGGCTTCCTCAGGGACTCTATACATTTCTTTTCTTTGTGTCATGATCCCTTTTGGAGTTCGGTAAAACTTATGGATCCTTCAAATAACGGTTTTAAATGAATAGAGTATAATACCTAGGAATATAGAGAACACATTATATTGGACTAAAAATGTAATATTTTCTCACAATATAGATCTAAACTACTATTGTTTCAAAGTATTAGGTAATTGGTATGATTCTACTCCTTATTTCTGTGACTTCTAGGACTTGGATACAATCCCCTAATATGTTGTTTTCTATTATAAGTCTATAAACTCCCTGAGAGCAACAATTCTCTGGATTTTTCATTTGATATTTCCAGATCTTTGCATGGTATCTGGCATATAGTAAATACTTAATAAATATCCTTTTCTCCTTTTCTGCCTTCTTTCCTTCTCTTTCCCCTTTCTTCCCTCAGTTTTTGCTTTTCTTTCTTTTTTCCTTCTTCCCTAAATCCAGAGCTCTTTCCATTACTCTGTATTGTATCATGATTTTCCCCACCTGCAGAAATTGGGAGATTCTCAATTTCTTCAATCTTTGAACATTGGAATTTGGCTTCTTAGTGCTCTGAAAAAAAAAGCAGAATGTATGACTATTCTCCCTAAACAGTCTATAGTATACTAAATGGATTCTTGCAAGATTTTTTACAATGGTTTTGGCAATCCCAATTTAAAATTTACATACATTTTAATTAAATATATATACATATACATATATGCATATTTTTGTATATATGCAGATGTGTGTTTGTCCTTCAAGAACAACGTACCTCAGAGTATAACCATAAGAGAAATCCAGATAATTTAAATTCATGAAATGGAACATCAATGACCTCATATATTGAAACCAATTAAATATCAATTCAGAAAGCTCTATCTTGCACCAGACCCAGGAGGCCAGAAGTCTGGTTCTCTGCCAAGTTCACCTGGGCAAAAAAACCTCACAAAGTGGGGAGTGCTATAACCTGTTCTGCATGCAGTTTTCCCAGATCAAATATAGCAATTTTAATTAGAAAAAAATGTCAATTGGTCTTAATGTGTGTGGAAGTGAGAGACAATAGAGGCAGAGAAGATCTCAAATTTTGGATACAGAAGACAGAAGAATACAGGTAGGAAAAACATGGTAGCCTGTGTCCCCTTAATAATGCTAAGATATTAATAATGTTCTGAGAAAGGGGTAGGGGTGTAATATTGTTATCATAGTTGATTGATTGATAATTGGAAAGGATGTTAGAGATGTACTTTCTTCTCTGCTTCTTATAAGCCTTGCTTTCCTTCAAAGCTCAGCTCAGGAGACCTCTCTATAAAATTTTTCCTTATTTCTCCTCTGTCCCTAAATATTTTACATTTATCTTGTATATAATTTTAAATTTATATGTGCATATATTATCCCTTCCAACTTACATTTAAAGGTTGGGGCCTTAGGGTATGTGTGTGACTATATGAGGTTCAATATATACACTCTTAAAATCATAGTTCATTAGCTTCCACTAGTGTGTTTGCCTTTCATACTCAGCAAGCTGACACCATTAACTCAATACAAAGTAAAATGGCATAACAGGAGCAGTATTCCTCCATAAACTTGGCAGAGGGGTAGGGGAAGAAGCTTGTTATTCTATAATAATCCACATTGCCATTGAGAAGAGTGACTACATCCATAGACTATAGTAGTAGGAAGACACCCTATTTAAAAATACATGAGACCAAGGTAATTTATCCATGTAGTACTTCAGGGCCCCCTTAGTTCTCACAGAGTCTACATGCTGACTCTTTTGGGCTACTGTGGTCATTATGCTGGTCTCCAGACTGTGCTATTATTCTCCGCAGGTCAACTTATTTCTTTAGCCGGACTCTCTTCTCGACTGCGAGAGCAGCTTTTCCCCACAAAATTCTCTGACTCATTCAACTTACAGCTAGACTCTGTTCCACTGGACATTGTCATGGAAGAGGAAAGGACAAATAAATTTCCACTCACCCTTTCCCTCTTGCAAAACTCTGGTCAAAGTGCCCTTAAGAGTTAGCTCAGGAAGAATGTGTTTAATCTTCAACCTGCCAACAGATGACTTCCCTATATATGGAAGTTCTTCATACTCTCCAAAGAATCACTGGGATAAGAACACATCTTGGCATTTATAGGCTGGGAGTGAGACACTTCCAATCTTATATTCTTATGATATGCTTCTAGATAAGTCAGTGTATGAGCAATTCAAAGTTTTACACCTCTTCAAAAGCACAAAATGTACAATATCTGAAAGTGCACCCTTTATAAGTACAAAAGGAACGACTCTATTACCTCATTGTTTCTGCTACTCACTTCTTGTATTCCTCAATTTCATAAGTAATCAGGGGCCAATGACTTTCAAGTGTATCTCTTGTGAAGATATATTTGCCAGATGGAGAGATATGGCTTCCCCAAAAATGCCACTTTACAATTTAGTTATAAACTCTTAAAAATCAATTATTTATCATTAATATGACATTTTATACTAATATAACAAATTAAATTTGCTTAGTAATTATTTGTTTTAAAATGAAAAAGATAGGGCATTTAATTATAATAATAGTAGTAGTTAACATTTATGTAGTGCATACTAAGTACCAGGCTCTATGCTAAGTGCTTTACAACTATTATTATTAATAAATCTGGGAGACAGATGCTATTATCATCCCTGCTTTGGAGATGAGAAAACTGAGTCAAAAAAGATGTTGTATCTTAGCCAGGTTTATACAGCTATTGAGATTCTGAAGCTGGCTTTGAACTCTGTTCTTGATTTCTGGCTTAGAGTTTCACCCACTTACTACCTAGCTGCTCCCAGCTCTAGATATAATAACAAATATCTAAAATATAGAATGGGTAAAAACAGACTATCACTATTTCCTAAGAAAGTTTAGCTGATTTAAATCATTCTACGTAATGACATTAACAATATCTAAAAACTACCTGAAGATAGCAAATACTTGATTTATAGCAGTTATGAAGGTCAATACTAGTTTAGATTTTAAAATTTTAAAAATATAAATTTTAAAAAATATTATGAACTTAATATTGAGTATTCATTTAACTTAATTTGCTAAGATGTTATTTACATTAAAATAAACCCCAATAACTTTAATTCATGATTAATATTTAATTTCAACTACAAATTTATACAAAAATTATAGTCTCTCTATGAACTTTTCTTCTTTAATAGTTATTTGTAGTGTGAACCATATTTGATTCTAATATTATTTTATTTTGTATTATTTCACGAGAAAAACCTTTTACAATTTCTATGAATTCTTCATAGTTTTCAGTCTTAATTCAATTATAGCTCACAGATCAGAAATTTAGTTCTAGAAGGAACCTCAGAGGCCATCTAATCAAAACCTTTCTATTTTTAGATGAGAAATTTGGGGTCCATTATTGTCTTCTGGAATTATAATAAGATGTTATTTAGCCATTACCCTATTTTTGTGGACATCCGATCACTTCCAATTTTTTTAATTGCATGAAATGCTGCTTTGAAAAAAAATGAAGTCATTTTATTCAGGATATGATGAATGATTCTAAAATCTTGTGGAGGATGGTGAAAGATTACAAGAATTATTGTTTTTTTCAAACAATGAGAGAAAGTGGAGGATAAAATCAGTTTCTGGAAATCTTGGCAAGAGATATAATTGAGATAATCATCCCAAATTATTTAAAGAATGAAACAGGAAAGATAACAACTAACAGATAAAAACTAGAGATCTATAAAGACTTCTCTAACAAATTCTTTCTTCCATTAATGTCAATGTAATGACTATTTCTATTCAATTTGGACTTATTGCCTCAGATCCCAATGTGCTCCTTGAAGAAGAAATGAAATTCAAAAAAAATGCAAGAATAGCTAGACTAGATCAGTATAAGAAGAAAGGTCTATTCTGAAAGACACAGTTTGAAAGATTTGGGGGGAGGGGTGATTTTCAAGCAATCTGAAAGAATGGAGGATACCAAGGGACTGGAAAATATAATCTTTGGACTCATTACTACAAAAATATTTGAAAGACAATCAAGAAACCATTCATAATTAAATATGTATATGCTTACTTTCCCTTCTCTGTGAAAATTTCATGAAATCAAATTACCCGCACAATGAGGGTATCCTTGATGAATGGAAGAGAGAACATTCAAGCTTTCATGATATTCTAAGACTATTCATATGTATATAGTCATACAATTGAATTAAAAGTGCAGAGAAGTACATACTGCACTGTTCATATTTATTGCCTAGAAAATAAATTCATTCAATGGCAAAATTGTTCCTTAAAAAAATCCCTTCTAAGATTATTTAATATAAAAATGTTTAAATCATATAAGATTCCTTGGACAATGTAACAAGAGAGGTACTTTTGTAAGATGACCTTCTGGTGAATAATACTAAATAAAATATAGATCAGAAAGATATGTGTTCTATATACTTCATGGCAAAGTGCTAGGGCAGCACAAATGGAAGAGGAATGATGAGATCTCCAGATGTTTTGGTTTGTGGTTTGTGTGGTTTATGGAATCCTGCATATATAAAGTCCTGGTAAATTGTAGTCTCCAAAGAATTAAGTTACAAGTCAACTCTAGGGTAATAGATATAATAGATAGATGCATTGTGAAATTAAGTAGTATGTTAAGTCCAACCCATGAAAAATTATGAAAATGAAGTGAGATAAAAGACATTATTTGGGATAGCCATGAGGCAAAAGCAAAGGAATCAGTAGGCAATCTGCCTGTATCATTAATATTGATGCAATATCAAGGGATTTTTTAGAAAGACCCCATCATGTGTGGTCTACCTTTTAGAGTCACATGCAACATACTATTATGGATAGGTTCCAATTATTGATATTAGGGGAAATATCCACACTGATGAATTGACATAAGTATGTGATTTGTATAGCTTCATCAATGACTTGCTTCTCTAATTTATAAATGGTGCAAGATTAGGAGAGATTATTCATGCCAAATTATAGTTACAAGTTCCAAATCAAGATCTTTATAGAATATAAAGGTGGGACATATATGAAATATCATAGGGATAAATTTCAATCCTTACTTCAAAAAAGTGAATTCCCTAAAATTAAACAGAGGCAGCTAAGTGGCACAGTGGAAAGAGAAACATGTATGAATTCAGGAAAACTCAACTTTGCCTCAGACACCTAATACCTATGTGACGCTGGGCAAATCATTTAACCCTGTTTGCCTCAGTTTCCTCATCTGTAAAATGGGCTGAAGAAGGAAATGCAAACCACTTCAATATCTTTACCAAGAAAACCTCAAAATGGGGTCAGAAAGAGGTTGATATGACTGAAATGACTGAACAGCAATAACAAATATGTCTTTAAGCTTTATTAAGAAAAACATGGTGACAAGGTGGAGGAAGGAGATGGCATATTTCCTTCTGAGCACTTCATTTTCAGAGAAACACTAACAAATGGAAAGTATCCAAAAAAGGGTAGTGAGGATGGTGAAGAACTGAAAAATTATTCCACAGCAGGTTCAATTGAAAAGTTTGACTATTTTTAGTTTAAAAAAGAGAAGGCTTAAGGAGGTATGAAAGCTGTCATTAAGTATTTTGAAGTCTATTGTGGGGTAGAGAATGCTTTTCCTTCTTGTTCCCACAGGGTAGAATGAAGAAAAATGGGTGGAAACTGCAGAAGCATATTGAAGGTTCATAAGAGGGAAGATCTCCCTAACTGGAAGGGTTGTACCAAAGGAGAAGCCTCCTGAGATGGGTGACTCTCTCATTCAGTGAAAGTTTTAGGCAGTTAGAATGCCACTTGTAAGAAATATTGCAGAAGAAATTTGTGTCGAGGTGTGGACTGGACTAGATGGTCTCTAAGATGGGTCTCTTCCCAATCAGTTTGTTCGATTGTTTTCAGTCATGTGCAACTCTTTGTGACTCCATTTGGTGCTTTCTTGGCAAAAATGCTGGGGTAGTTTTTCTTTCTCCAACTCATTTTACATATAAGAAAACTGAGACAAATAAGATTAAGTGATTTGCTCAGTCTAATGGTAGATTTGAACTCATAACGTTGAGACTTTGTGACTAAAGTCTGAGATTCTGTGATTCTAATTAGGAAAAGCAAGTTCCAGCTGGAGGGTATTCATGTCCAACTGAGGCAATGCTCCTTCACATTTGGTTCTTTATAGAATTCATTTTACTGCCTATCTTAAATATATGTTTCTTATGTTTATAACTTTCTCCCAGGAGCCAGAAATAGCAATGTGAAATGCCCTGCAAAATGAGGATTATAATTATGTTTACAATTACTATGAATAGATGAGGGATATTCACATCTGCAGAGAGAAGCCATCTGCAGCCTAATTCAGAAGGTCATGTCTTTGAAGAATTTGATGGTTCCATATTTTCAGTTTCTTAAAAGTAAGAGATTGTTGTTCTGGCTTTTTTTTCAGGTTAGTCCTTTTAGGAAAAAAAAATCCAGTACAGACCAGAAATGCAATAAACCTAGTCTTTTTCCAAGCAACATGTTTTATTTCCTCTTCTCTTCTGGATTCTCAATCCTTCCCCAATCGTTCTTATCTAAAGAGTGTGGCCCTGTTTGCAAATCACAATCACCAGGAACACAGTAGTGTTTGAAGAATTTTGTGTTACTTTATCTGGTCATTTCATTTTCTTATGAAATCTAATCCCCTTTCCTGGAAATAGCATATTTTTCATCCAATAATGAGGTCAAACTACAGCAGAAGCTGAAAGAAGGACAGAGTACAATCAAGGATGCCCAAGTGCAAGGAAGGATGTGGCAGTAAATCCAAAGGGACAGTTGTACTGAGAGGTTCGCCATGTTTCCCTGTCATTTGGAGGCCACTGAGGTGGTGCTGACAATAGGATGCCAATGGGATACACTGACAATAGGCCTCCATTAGTATGCACTCTTTGTGTGTAGATTAGGGTTGTGAAGTTAGGGGACCCTCTGCTTAGACCTTTGCAAACCAGAGCAAATCTAGGAGGACCCATGTTCTAGTCAGGACTCCATGTTCAATCAATTTGCTTTGGTTCAATTATTTGAAATTACAGATCACAAAATTTCCAAGTTAGAAAATATCATTATTTCCCCTACCTCAATCTGTGTAGAAATTCTATGATACTCAGAGATAGTGTAGTACCATGGAAAGAACAGTGGATTGAGATGAGAATATAGACTTGAACCTAATCTGTTAGTTGCTAGTTAAATATACTTGGGAAAGCCAGTCTCTATGGCTCAGTTTCCTTTAAAGATAATAAGAAAGAAAAGGAGGAAAGAAGGAAGGAAGGAAAGAAAGAAAGGAAGGAAGGAAGGAAACAAGGAGGGAAGGAAGAAAGGAAGGAAGGAAGGAAGAAAGGAAGGAAGAAAGGAAGAAAGGAAGGAAGAAAAGGAAAGGAAAGGAAAGAAAGAGAAAGAAAGAAAGAAAGAAAGAAAGAAA
>JAJPUD010000962.1:395321-409749 GCA_023553655.1 Myrmecobius fasciatus
GAAGGAAGAAAAAAGAAGGAAGAAAAGAAGAAAGGAAGAAGTGAAGGAAGGAAGAAAAGAAGGGGAAGAAGAAATGAAGAAGGTAGGAAGGAAAGAAAGAAAGGGAAAGGAGAGAATAAAAGAAAGGAAAAGAAGAAAGGAAGAATGGAAGGAAGGAAGGAAGGAAGGAAAGAAAAGAGGAAGGTTAGAAGGAAGGAAGAACCATATAAACAAGAAAATATTTGTCACTGATGATGCAGCAGGCACTGCCTGCAAATACAAATATGAAAAAAAGCTAGATAATCCCAGCCCTTAAAGAGGTTACACTCTTACATGGGAAGACAATACACAAAAGGTAGCTGAGAACTTGGGGTTGAGTGGGGATGCAGGTAATAAAGTCAGGGGATTGATTTTGAAATCCAAAGAAAGTTTGGAAAAAGAACTGGAGGGAATGAACGCAAGCCTGCCTTAGGTTCCCTTCACAAAATAGGGACTTCAGGAGCAAGTCACCAATGGAGAAGGAGGAATGGTCTTTTTGGAGGATGAGTACACAGTAAGAGTTATAGGATGTCAGTCATAGGATGTTCTAGGAAAAGGAGACCCCAGGCATTGAGGAAATTCCAGGATGAACAAGGTTGATTTTGAGGTCTCTAAGAAATGAAATAATTAAAGATTCATAGAAGCTGGAAAAATAAAGTCCAGAAAGGGACACAAATAAATGGAAAATTTTGACACACATGTTAAATTTATATACTTTTAAAACAAACAAACCAGTAAATAAAACTGTATATGATGGATCACTAGTCTTCCTTTTTGGTGTCCTTTGAAAATCAATGTTCTTGTTTGCTGGCATTTGATTAGTACACAATTAAAAAGAAATTTCTAAAAAAAAGTGTTCTGATTTAATGATGTCTGAGGTCCCTTTCATCACTTTATCTTTGAAGACTATTTTGGTGCTCTTGGAACATATATGATTAAGCACTCTATCTAATCTGAATTTAACTGACTTGTTTTTAATTGCTTTCATTTACACTCATGCTCATTTATCTAAGATTAGGAAAAATAAATATGACATAGAACAAATAATGTTTTTATGGCCACGTGGCAATCATATGGAGTGATGAGTGGTTAGCAACAAGTCATTGGATACTGCTGTTGCTGATATTTCTCTCCTGACTACTAACCCCTAATCTAGAGGCTTTATGATAATTCTTGCTTCACTTGCCACCAAAAGGGGAAAATGAACTTCATTATTTTAGCTTTTTTATGTACACAATCAGTTTTGTCTTAACCATCAATGAAAAGACTTTTTGTCAGTCAGTACACAGTAGGGTGACAAAAAGTAGTTAGAGGATACTTGTGTAAACTGAAAAGCATGGAGGGAAATGATCTCTCTTTCACGTTCTGGAACCAGCCTTTCATGTGGCTTGCTAGGAAGAGTATATAGTATCTGGTTAAAGTGCTGGATGTTCGTTGGCCAGTCACCGGGATAATGTATGATTGACCCTGAAAGATAAAAAGGAGCCTTTTTATGAAAGATTTGAAATGGCAAACATAAGAGATTATGTTTTGTCTTGGAAGAAATAAGAATTGGATTTTGGGGGCCTGGGAATGGCATGGTAGATATTAGGGGGAGGATTGGAGGTAATTGAGTAGATAACAAGTTACAGTGTTAACCCAAATTTGTGTATATTTTGAGATCTGCTCCCCCTGTCCCTCAAGATACCTGGTTCCCTATTTCAGTTCATGGAATATGGTTTGAATACAGCTCCCCCCACCCCAGAATCTTTAGCAGGCAATCTATCTCCAAGGAGACATCTTGGTTTTCATTGGGCTCCCCAATCCTATCCTTAATGACCCTCATTGCCAGAGGCGTTTAATGACTCTAGTCACAACTCTGAGCAGCAGCTGCTGGAGTAGTACTGATCTCTTCCCATGTTCTACTGGTGGCTCGATGACAAGTATTTGGCACTGTCTACAGGCTGATGGAGCCAGGCGGGGTCTGTGTCTGCTCTTGGGCTGTTGCTATTTCAGTTTTCTAAAGCAGAACTTTTTTTCCCCTACCATTAAATACAGAGCAAAGGGGAGAGGCATAAAATAAGTAAAAGAATGAGTCTGTCTTTTTGGAGCTGTCTAGAGGGTGGTGTGGTTCAGTGGAAGGAGACCTAGCTTTTAGAAGCAAACTATTAAGGCTAGACTGTGTGATTTTGGACAAGCCATTCAGCCCTCTTGGCTCTGAATCTTTTATCTTTTCTGTAAAAAGGAGACTGAATTAGATAATTTCTGAGATTCTTTCTGGGTTTACATCAATGATCTTCTGATATTGGCTAGAACTTAGGAAGATCTGAGTTCAACTCCTTCTTCAGACATTAACCAATTGAGAGCCCTTTTACAGTCACTTTTCATTTCTGAACCTCAGTTTCCTCATGTGAAATACAGGGAAAATAATAATTTTTACTTCCCAGAGTTGTTATGTGCTTCCTAATATAGGCAAAGTGCTTTGCAAACTTTAAAGCACTATATAAATGCTAGCTATTATTATTAATAGGTATTATTACTTATGCCTTTTCATAATAATGATGGTAAAAACCAAGTAGATCCCCTGCTCTCCCAAACAAATGATGCTCTGTAGCCTCTGGCTGTTTTGCTTGAGGAAAGATAGGGCTCTTCCATAGAATATGGAGTCCCATTCTATCGTGTTGGATATCAAGTTGGGTGTTGTGCTATCTGTCCCTGTATATAAAAACCGTTAATCTTAGAAGGCGTGCTTTCTGATCTTTGTCCAATTTTCCTTCCAAGAGAGCCCTAACTAGGTAGTCTCAGAGGCGTTGACCAGGGGACTGAGGAGACAAGGTATGCAGAGAGCAGTAAAAAAAGAAAAATAAAGTTGATTGGTTGTTGTCCCTTGTTCTTGATGAAGAGGCCCCAAATGACATCACTGTCAAAGTCAAGTTAGTGTGTCCAACTGTGGCTGAGCAGATCCATACAAGCCTGGAACGTTTTGCCACAAGTCAGGCACAAATAGTCCGATGAACATTTGTGGTGGACTCTACCTTTGTGCATCTCATTTTTCTTCTGAGTTAATTCAATTTTGCTTTTCTCATAGAGCACAGCACCTTCTCTGATGAGGGCTGGGTGGTCCTCCAATGTCATATAATTAATTCTGAAGTTCTTAAGAGAGACTTTGAGATTGTCCTTGGACCATTTTTTCTGACCACCTTGTGAGCATTTGACCTGTATGAATTCTACATAAAATATATTTTTTGGAAAGCATACATTTGGTATTTGATACAACTCAATATAATATAATACAATGCAATATAATAATTTGCGGGCACAAGAGCATGTCTTACAAATTGGGTGGAGTCTGCAGAGGCAACACATCTCTGCCTGGGGGACCATGGAAGACTTCCTTTTTGGAAGTGGCTTTTAGAATTGAGCCATAAAGTCTAGCTAAGACATCAAGAGGCATCCTGGTAAAGTCCACTTCAGAAATATTGTGTTTTATTTGTTTTATATGCTTCTCCATGTCTACTTTTGTCTCCCTTATTATAATGTAAAGTTCTTGCGGGCAGGGACTGTGTTGTTTTTGTCTTTATATCCCCAGCCTTTAGCAAAGTTCCTGTACATAGTAGGCACTTAGTAAGTGCTTATTTATTGATGATCAGAAGCAGGCAAGAATCCTAGCATATGGATGGTGTGGTACTGGCCTTCACCTTCCTGATCTGTAAAATAGGAAAAATGCCCCTTTGGTATCATACTTACAGGGTTATTGTAAAGTTCCAATTAAATAATTTTTCAGTGAACAAATATTTATTAAGCACATATTCTGTTCTCAGTAAAGTGTTTTTAAAGTTTAAAGGTGCTGACAAAAGGGCAATTAACTTTAGAAACATGCCTTTTGGTCCTCAATACTCACTCTCTTTCTAAGAAAGCCATAAACAAAAATATACAGATTCAAAATGTTCCTTTGTTAAGTAGCCTAAGAGCTGCCTGAGGGCAGAGAAAGATCTTAGAATGCAGGACATAAGGTGTCTTGACACTGTGAAGCTGCCACTGGGAAAATCATGGTGGGAAGGACCAGGTATATGGTCAGCCAAGGAGCTATCCACCTTGGCTATAACATGGTAAAAGGGAGGAAACATCATCAGGAAGCTATTTATTTCTACTGTTTATTCTTGCCAGCTGCTAAACACAACTGCCTGCTCAATGAACTTAAGTGCTATTAGAGCCCTCCACATTTCATTTCTCTGGGGCAGAGCCTCCATCCATGGCCTTTACTTGTTGCTCTGCTTTCCATTCTGTCATGCTGCTTAAATTGAATTCTATCTTACTTTTTTTTTTCCAACTTGGCAACTTGCTCATTCATACATTCATTCAAAAATTCATTCATTCATAGATCAAAATTTTGTTAAGCACTTACTGTGTTCTGATCAGTCTTTAGATTACTGGAGAAGATATAAAACACTATTTGTTTTCTTCAGACTGATGATCATTATGACTGGTGTGTTTTACATTCACAAATGCCTTATGAATATGAAATTAAGTGTTAAGGTGGATAGGAAAATTAAGGGAGAAAAAATGAAATCATTTTTTTCAATATGGTTCAGTCCTTCATATACTTGAACCCCCAACCCCCATAACCCGCATCGGGGGGGGGGGGTCTATCCAATATGAATAGATCAGGAAAAGGATGACACTTTTTTCCACTCCTTGATGAACATCTGATAGTATTTGTCCTTGGGATTTCTTATAAAAACAAAAAAGGATATTTAGCCAAATGTACTTCTCTTACACCACCAAGAGAAGGGGGGGGACTCATTGCTAGATAAGCAGTTGCAAATTTGAATAAGGTTCCATGGCTGAAGCAACGATACCTGACAAATTCAGACATGTCCTTCACACTTGTGGAATTAATTCTTCAAGAGCACATCTGGTTAATTTTAAAGGTAGAAGACAGATACAGCATAATTGTATATATGAACAAATGCTCTCTCTGTGTCCCTCTCCCTCTCTCTGTCTGTTTCTTTACTCTTTCTTTCTGTCTATCTCTTAGGATATGTCTCTCTGCCCACCTCCCCTTTTCTCTGTCTTTCTTTCTCTTTGTGTCTCTGTCTCTATCTCTACTCTTTATATACCTCTGTTTCTCTGTTTCTTTGTGCATCTCTGTCTTTGTCTCTCTATGTTTCTGTCTCTCTGTCCCTATTTCTCTCTCTTTTCTCTCCCTCCTTCCTCTTTGTCTCTTTCTCCTTCCCTCCTTCTCTTTGTCTCTCTCTCTCTTTTTCTCTGACTCTGTCTCTCTCTATTTCTGTCATTCACTCAACTTTCTGACTTTGACTTTGTCTCTCTCTCTTGGTTTCTCTTTCATTTACTCTGTATCTTAGTTGCTGTTTATCTCTAACTCTCTATCTCTTTCAGTCTGTCTCTGTCCATCTCTTTGTCCATATTTAAAATACAGATCTTTAATTCTTCTTCATTTAATTGACAAAGCTAGCCTTCTCTATTTTATAACAAGCTTAATAGAAATAATACTTCAATGCCTTGTTTATGGATATAAAAAAAATTCAGCAATATAGGGCAAAGAACAACTCATATGCCCCCAGGCCAGAGAAATTAAAAATGATTCCTCCTTTAGAAATATGCAATAACATAGTAATGTCAAGATAGAAACTGAAAATCCAGGCTAAAAATGGAAAACTGTAACTATCTATTTCTAGAGGTCATATCAAATCTATACCCTCAACCAGTAATCACACTGACAGATTAAAAAATTGAGGAAAGATTCAAAAGTACAGCTTGCAAATTAAATATCAGAAGTCCTTAGACTTTGTGGGGGAAAAAAAAAGCATGGCTTTGTGTAGAGAGGGCTGGTCCTGGAAGCAGGCTGACCACATCTCAGGCCATGCCTCTGAAATATAATAGCTGTGAGAATGTAGACAAGCTGCTTAACCGTGTAGTCATCTTGGAAAATTTCTTTAGTTGTAAGTTAGAGATCAATTGGTGAGGGGGAGCTTTCTGCTCTAATTGAATCCAATATCTAGACAACTTCCCCCTTAACACATCCCAATAAAAAGACAAAAACAGCAGCCAAAAGTATAGGCAATAAGTAAGTTCTAGAGATACAAATGTACACACAAAGAAAGACATTTCCTGTTCCCAAGCAGCTTACATTCTTATGAGGGAAGAGTATACATAAGAATAGAGTTAAGGCAGTCCCATGGCAGAGGGGAATACTGGCAGTTGGTTAAAAGAGGGTTGTTCCTGAATAAAGGCCAGAGTGCAAACCAAAAGATTGGTGAACACAGTTTCTCCTAGGATCACAACACCTTAAAAGTACTAAAAACTGAGAGATTCCTAGAACTCACTGTGAAAAGAACAGAGAGAAAAAGCTTGAAGTTTGGGACTGTGCCTCTTCATCTCCAGGTGAGCAAGTCTAACTTTAACAAAAAGTTCAAAGTTAAGAAATAGATTAGAAAAATGAAAAAAAAATAATTTGACCATAAAAAGTTACTATGGCGGCAGGGAAGATTAAGATATAAACTCAGATGACAATAATGCAAAAACAGCCACAAAAAAGCCTGTAAGACAATGCTAATTGGACTCAATACCAACAAGAACTTCTGAAAGCATTAAAGGAAAAGATGACTGGCAAAAGATGAATTGGGAAAAGAAATCAGAATGATACAAGAAAATTATGAAAAGAAAATTAACAGTTTGGTAAAAGAAACACACAAATAGTGAAAAAATAAGACCTTAAAAATAGAATTACCTTAATGGTAAAAAAAGAATCACTGAAGAAAATAACTTTTTTTATTAAAGCTTTTTATTGTCAAAACATATAGATATATGATAAATAATTTTCAACATTCACCTTTGCAAAACCTTACATCACATTTTTCCCTCCCTTCTTCCTATCCCACCCCCAGATATCAAGTATCCAATATATCTTAAACATGTGCAATTCTTATATACACATTTCCACGATTATCATGCTGCCTAAGAAAAATCAGATCAAAAAAGAAAAAAAATGAGAAAGAGAACAAAATGCAAGCAAACAACAACAAAAAGAGTGAAAATACCATGTTATGATCAACACTCAGTCCCCATAGCCCTTTCTCTGGATGTGGATGGCTCCCTTCATTGCAAGACCATTGGAATTGGCATGAATCATCTCATTGTTGAAAAGAGCCATGTCCATCAGAATTGCTCATTGTATAATCTTGCTGTTGCCATGTACAATGATCTCCTAGTTCTGCTTATTTCACTCAGCATAAGTTCATGTAAGTCTCTCAATAACTTATTCATATACCATAATTTATTCAGCCATTTTCCAACTGTTGGATATCCATTACATTTCCAATTCCTTGCTACTACAAAAAGGGCTGCCACAAACATTTTTGCACATGTGGGTCCTTTCTTTCCTTTAAGATACCTTTGGGATACAAACCCAATAGAGACACTGCTGGATTAAAGGTTATGCACAGTTTAGTAGCCCTTTGAGCCAATTCAAATAGCTCTCCATAATGGTGGAATCAGTTCACAAGTTCACCAACAATGTAATAGTGTCCCAGTTTTCCCACATCTTCTCCAACAGTCATCATTATCTTTTCCTGTCATCTTAGCCAGTCTGAAAGGTATATAGTAGTACCTAAGAGTTATCTTAATTTGCACTTCTCTGATCAATAGTAATTTAGTGCCCTTTTTATAAGACTAGAAATGGTTTCAATTTCTTTATTTGAAAATTGTTTGTATCTTTTGACAATTTATCAATTGGAGAATGGCTTGAATTCTTATAAATTTGAATCAATTCTCCATATATTTTAAAAATGCCTTTATCAGAACTTTTGCGTAAAACTTTTTCCCCATTTATTGTTTCCCTTCTAATCTTGTCTGCATTGGTTTTGTTTGCACAAAAACTTTTAAACTTAATGTAATCAAAATTATCCATTTTGTACGTATGTATTTTCAGTTCTTTGGCCACAAATTTCTTCCTTGTCCTCAGATCTGAGAGGTAGACTATCCTTTGTTCTAATTTGCCTATAATGTCACTCTTTATGTCTAAACTATGAACACATTTTGACCTTATATTGGTATAGGGTGTTAGGTGTGGGTCAGTGCCTAGTTTCTGCCATATTAATTTCCAATTTTCCTAGCAATTTTTGTCAAATGTGAGTCCTTATCCCATAACTGTGGTCTTTGGTTTTATCAAACACTAGATTACTATAGTCATGTACTATTGTGTGCTGTGAACCGAATTTATTCCACTGATTAATTAACTACTCTATTTCTTAGCCGGTACCAAATAGTTTTGATAACCATTGCTTTATAATATGGTTTTAGGTACAACTGGCCACCTCCATTTGTATTTTTAGAAAATAACTTTTTAAAATGCACAATAGGTCAAATGGAATATGAGAAATTAAAATTTCCTACAGAAAAGAACTCCTTAAAAATTAGAATTAGCCAAAATTTTTTTAAAGTGGTACAAAAGCTAAATGGAGAAAATAATTTCTTAAAAATTAGAATCAAGTAAATGAAACCTAATGACTCTGTGAGTCATCAAGAAACAATCAAAAGTAAAAAGAATGAATAAAAGTAGAAGAATAATTAAATATTTCATTGGAAAAACAACTGGTATGGGAAAAAATGATGAAAGATAATTTAAGATTTACTTGAAAGTCCTGATCAAGAAAAGGAGCCTTGGCATCTTATTTCAAGAAATTACCAAGAAAAATTGCCATGATAACTTGTATCCAGATGGCAAAATGGCAGTTGAAAGAATCCACTGATTGTCTTCAGAAAGATACCACAAAATGGAATAGCCAAATTCTAGAACTCCCAGTTCAAAGAGAAAATGCTTCAAGACTTCAGAAAGAAATAATTTGAATTTTGTGGAACCACAATAAGGATCACACAAGATTCAGCTGCTTCCACATTAAAGAAGAGGAGGGCTTGGAATACAATATAATGGAAGGCCAAATAGCTAGAATTACAACTGAGAATTACCTAGCTGGCAATACTGAGTATAATGCTTTAGGGGAAAATTGATATTTAATGAAATAGAGGACCTTCAAACCTTCCTGATGAAAAGATCAGAGCTGAATAGAAAATGTGATATTCATACAGATGATTCAAGAGAAACATAAAAAGATAAGTATGAAAGAATAATCATGAAAGACTCAACAAAGTTAAATTGTTTATATTCCCATATGGAAATATGCTACATGTATTTCCTAAAAACTTTAGCATTATTAGGACAGTTAAAAAGGTTTACCTAAACAGAGGTCATGAGTATGAGTTAATGATGTTGGAATGATCTCCCTTTCCCCCAAATACCGGCATGAGACAGAAGGAAGCATTAGGAGAAAGGGAAAGAAAGAAGTAGATTGAGGAAATTTTTCTCACATAAAATAAATATGCAAAGAAAAGTTTTTACAATGTAAGGGGGAATAGACTGCATGGAGGGAGGCTGGTAAGCAGTGCTTGGACATCACATTGTAATTGGTTCAAAGAGGAAAGAATATATTTGCACATTTAATTGTGTATAAAAAAGTAATAGAATGAGCATGAGGTAAAAGATGATTAAAGAGAAGGAAGGATAATAAAGGCAGTGGTGAAAAGCAAAAAGACTTGGAACAGAAGCAAGCTAAAAAAAGATGGAGAGAAGGATAAAGAGAAGAAAATGGAATGAAGGGAAATGAACGGTTAATAATCATAACTGAAAATGTGAATGGAATGACTTAATTCATAAAACAGAAGCAGATAGTACAGTGGATTAGAAAACAGAATCTGACAACATATTGTGTACAAGAGACATAAATGACACAGAAAGCCTTTGCAGAATTAAAACAAAGGGCTGGAGAAGAATCTCATACTTTAGCTGAAATTAAAAAAAAAGGCAGGGATAACAATTATGATCTCAGACAAAGCAAAAGTAAAAATAGACCTAACTGAAAAAGACAATCAGGAAAGAGATAATCAAATGATACCATGTGTAATAAAGTAATATCAAAAATATTTACAACAAGTTTCTCTAGAAAAGGCCTTATTTTTCAAATGTATACTAAATACAGAACTAATTTAAATAATATTTATAGCAGCTTTTTTTGTGGTGGCAAAGAATTGAGAATTGAGGAGGTGTCCATTACTGAACAAGTTGTGGTGTATGGGTATGATAGAATATTATTTTGCTATAAGAAATAATGTGCAATATGGTTTCAGAAAAAATGGGAAGACTTTATGTGAACTCATGCAAAGTGAAGTGAGCAGAGCCAGGAGAATATTATGCACAATAATGGCAGAATTAAAAAGGATAAATTGTGAAAGGCTTAACTATTCTGATCAAGACAATAATCCAAGAGATTTCCAAAGGACTTTTGATGATCAAGACAATAATCCAAGAGATTTCCAAAGGACTTTTGATGAAAAATGCTATCCACTTTCAAAGACTTGATAATTTTGAGTGCAGGTTGAAACATGCTTTTTATTGTTTTGTTTTGTTTTATTTTTTAATTTTGTTTGTGTTTTATTTTGCAGCATGAATAACATAGGAATATATTTTGTGTAACTTCACATATGTAATTGAAATTGTCTTTTCAAGGAAGAACTAGAGCAGGAGGTGGGGAGAGAATTAACTCAGAATTTTAACTCAAAAATTTTAAACCTCAAAATTAAAAAAAAGAGAAATGTTAAATGCTATTTCTTACATGTAATTAAGAAATATTCAATGAAATAAAAATATTTTTTTCCAAAAAAGTGTATTGGCTTGAAGTTTGGGTGGGTGGATGGACTGGTCATAAGAGCACAGCTGAGGAGCCTTCTTAACTTAAAAAATAAAAAAATAAATGAGTAAATAAAAATAAAAAAAAGTGGCAAATTACTGGGTTGAAAGAAAACTTCCATTAGATTTTACAGTGAAGACTGCTGTCCAGAAGGACAAATTACATAAATTTATAACTAAATAGGGGTAATTTAGCATCCTACTAAATAGTGTAATTTCTCAGTCATTTAGAAGTTTTTTTTTCTTTTTAGGGCAAAATTAAAGATGTTATTTTGGTCTGGAATTTGGTTGATGGAGTTTGTTTTGTGTGTGGGCTCATTTTAATGGAAAGGCTATTAAGCATATAGAAGATGATTCCTTTTAGTTAAATAGTCCAATGTCCTCTAGTCTCCTCCTTCTAAAACTAAAATCCAGAGGCAAGTTCAATAACCCATTATCAGGGGTATACATTATCTGTATGCTCAGCTACAATATCTGCTCATTTGTACTGGTATATATTATAGATGAGGCTCAGGGAGGGGATGGCTGATCACCCAAATCACTAACTCTTGACTTGTGCACATAAAAGAATGCTCGAATGGGGCACAGAAGTCTTGGAGAAGTCTTATTGCTCCAAAGGCCCCCCTATTTTTCACTCAGCCGCTCTCAATTTTGCCTTCACGTAATCCTCCAGATAGACTTTCTCTGCCTCAAGCCCTTAGTCTCTGATTCACTATCTGACTTGATATGTACTTATAACATTCACTCCCAGATCTCCTTGCCTTCCAAGTTGCAATATTCATAGCAATGAGTTAGCATTCAGATACCTCAAACTTCTAGACACGGCCAGTCTGGCTACTTTCTGAGACCCTTTGAGGATCCCAGAAGTCTCCCCTTAATTTATGAAAATTAATTACTTGCTACCCTTTCTAGATACTACTGCAAGTGGCACATATACAAACATTGTTTCCCCATATGGACCAGTATGACAATTCTGCTTCCCAGAAAAGATCTTGATAAAATGTTCTGGAAAAACCTTACAGAGATTGTGGAGCATTTATAGATGTTCTTCTGTAGCTGGTGTAAGATTTCTTGTTTTGGTTAATTTAAAGTAGATGGCTTCAAAGGTTCCTTCTAATTCTGAGGTCCTGTGATTTCCCACCTGCACCTGCCTGGATCAGGTTTTTGTCCTAGCTTAGGGGCTTACTTATATAGTTCAATAAAACTATGAATTGTACTGTATAGGTTCACCCAAGATGGACAGGTCATAGTGCAGAATTCGGATCCACTGGAGAAGGAAATGGCAAATCACTTCAGTATCTTTGCAAAGGAAACTCTATTAATAATGAAGGGCTTGCTATGCTGTGGCTCATGGGGTCATGAAGATTTGAATATGTGTGAAGAACTGAATAACAATAAGAGTAGACAGAACAATAAACCTGGAGTCAGGATTTTTTTCAAATTCTGCTTCAGTTGCTTATTAGCTTTCTAAGGGTAAGTCGCTTAATCACTACCTGCCTCAGTTTCCTTATTTCTAAAGTGGGATCTTAATAGCACCTAACTTACAGAGTTATCGGGTAGATAGGTGGCCCAGTACATAAAGTGTCAGGCTTAGAATCAGGAAGATTCATCTTCCTGATTTCAAATTTATCCTCAAACACTTACTGGCTATGTGAATCTGGGAAAGTCAATTAGTCTTGTAAAGATCAGTTTGTAAAATGAGCAAGAAAATGAAATGACATACTACTCTGGTATCTTTGCCAAGAAAACCCCATGGACAGTGGGCATACTGTGCTTTGGTTCATGGAGTCAGAAAGAATTAGACATGATCAAATGACTGAGCAACAAAAATGATTTTAAAAAATTCCTTGTATTAGCCCTAAATTTATGTGTTACCATATAGCTTTTATCCACTCAAACTCTGGTTTGATGCTTCAACATGGTAGCAAGGTCAGTATGTGCTTTCAAAGGCTATTTTGGGAACTCATGCTGGAGAAGCTTCAAGAACAGATCTAGGGATGGATTGTGCATCTATTATCAGACAACCAATTTAACTAAGGTAATGGGACATCACCAGGTAATTGGCTACCATAGCCTATTTATATTATTTGCATAAAATGCCACTGTTCTCCAACTGTTAACCTGACAAAATCATATTATTTGGCTTGCAGTCTTTTCACCTATAAAATGAAAGGGCTGGTCACTGGGATTATGCTCTTTAGCCCAGACTGTGGTGATACCACTATATGATCTTTTTCTTGTGTCCCGGTCTATCACTCACGCCCCTTCCTCATTTCCCAGTTTTTACAGTTTAGAACCCATCATAGATAAGTACAGCAATTAATGGTCCTTATCTTGCCAGTCTTCCCCCAGGACAAATCTAAACCCTGGATCACTCCTATTATGTGTCTTTTCTACTCATATGCCTGGATTATTGAAAATATTTATGCTACCTCATGATATAAATTCATGTTTTATATACTCAACCAGACTTCACTATTTCATCACAAAACTTTTGTTTTTATACATTGCATTTATCCTATTATTATTGCATAGTCTTCTAAATCTTTTTTTTTCTTTCCTCAAATCTCAAATGCCTCTTCCATTCTACTCTTTATTACATTATTTCATTTTATGTTTACTGAAAACATAGAGACTCCTATTTAATATCTCAAAGACCCTCTTAATCCTTTTAGCTTCTCCCTTTCTTCTGTCTGAAATGAAGAGATGAACCTTATTTAGATCAATGACAATGCCTCTACCAGTGTCTTGACTGGAGATCCCTTTATCTCCTCCATGAATTTTCCCCATCAATCAAGTCTGTCTTTGGTCTTTAAATATTTAATATTTCTTAGCTGTGTGATCGTGGTAATTTGCAACTTTTCTGAATCTGCTTCTCATCAGCAAAATAGGAATAATACCCAAATAACTTTTCACAGGACTGTTGTGAGGCTTATGTGAGATAATGCATTTAAAGGGCTAGATATTTTGTAATATCCTCCTAGGTATTTGTGGTCCCTCCCTCATCAATATATATGACTAACAACAACAAGATTATTAACAAGATTAACAACAACAACAACACTTTTCATTATGGTAATTATTCCTAAAAGATTTCAAACTCCTTGGACTCAGGCAAGAAGCAAAGGAAGGAGTAAAGGGGGATATATACTTGAAGGAATTCTATATTTATTATGATCTAGTCCATGAAGTATAACATCTGAACTACTCCTTTTACATGTGTCTTTCACAATCACTATACATATAGAGTACAGGAATTCCTTCAAATGTTTATAAAAACTAGAGAATAAATTTCTTCTTCCTTTCTCCCTTCCTTCCTTCCCTTCTTTCTTTCTTCTCCCCCTTTATTCCTTCCTTGCTTCCTTTTTTTCCTTTTCTCTCTCCCTTCCTATCTGTTCCTTCTTTCCTTCTTTTCTTTTCTTCCTTCCTTTTTTCCTTCTTTCCTTCTTTTTTCCTCCTTTTCCTTCTCTGCTTACCTTCCTTTCTTACTTCCTCCCTCCCTTCTTCCCTCCCTCCCACTTTCCCTGTCCTTCCTTCTTTAACTCCCTCCCTACTTTCCACCTTCCTTCCTTCCTCTTCTTTCCTTCCTTCTTCCTTCCTTCTTCCTTCCTTCCTTCCTTCCTTCCTTCCTTCCTTCCTTCCTTCCTTCCTTCCTTCCTTCCTTCCTTC
>JAJPUD010000962.1:409759-426183 GCA_023553655.1 Myrmecobius fasciatus
TTCCTTCCTTCCTTCCTTCCTTCCTTCCTTCCTTCCTTCCTTCCTTCTTTTACAAACATTTATGTATCTGCCAAGTGCAAGACACTATGCATAATAAAATAAAACAATATTTGTCTTAAGGGAGGTTACCTTATATTGAAAGTATCTATATGTACCCAAATTATTAACACAGTTAGCGTAAAATTATCTTTGAGAGCAGGACACTGGGAAAGGTCCCATGTAGAACCTCATATATGAGTTGTGTGTTGAAGAATGTAGAGATTCTACAAAGATGAAGGAAAATGATTTTTCCATTGTATGTTCACATAGGAGTCTGATTCCCTATGGCCATATAGGAAATGATACCTGCTTGTGCAATTCCATTTGGGAACATGGCTGATTTGACAGTCTTAAAAAAAAAATCTAGATTCATTGCTGTGAAAGAATGGGGCAAACGGTAAATGGTCCAAAATGGATTCCTATGGTACCCTGAGCAGGGCTTAGCAAATTTCTTTCTCTCAGATTTCTATAAACAATCTTTTAAAATTTGAATCTCTAATTGCATACAACAGGAGCCACCTGGCTTGGCCCTACACTTCTTGCCATCATTTATCTTGGGGGTACAAGATGTTTCTGACTCAAAAGCAAGAGAAGAGCCCATTTTTTCCTGTCATAAATCAAATCATCCCTTCCACTTCAATAGGATTTGGGCTCTCTCCAAGGCTTTCATGCTGAGTAGAGGAAGATGAATAGTCTCTGAAGAGGAAAGTATCTGCTGTGACAAGGAATGATGATCAAAAAATGCTCTTTAGAGGTTTTTTCTTTATAAAAAGTTTTCTTCAAAATATATCCACGGTTGGAAATTTGATAAAGTGAACTGAGTCTTAGTTTAATCTGAATAGGAGGTGGAACCAAGACAGGTTTACATTGGGGAAATGGTGTTCTACCACCCATGTAATTTATTCTGTGAAATTCATTTTTAAAATATGCAACATTATGTGAGTAGTGGTTGTGAATCATGAAGCACCCTAGTCTTAGATGATTTAAAATGTAGATCACAAAAAGAGTGATTAAAAAAATGAGGAGTAAGATCAGGCAGAAGTAACTTATCATGCTAAAAGAATAAGTAGTACAAGAGACATCATCAGTAATATATACAATCAGAAAAGGAAGAAGGCAAGTTATGTAGTGGGAGTGAGGAATCAAAGATAGATAGCTAAACTCCTTTAAAACATCATAGTACCAAAAGTCTTCTTGAGTGTTGTATTGATGCTGTATGGAGAGATGATGGAAGGACACAGATAAAAACCAATTAGAGAGGCTTGTCTGGGTCATCATCTGTCTCAGTAGAGGAAGTCATTAATTTATCAGAGTTTAAAAATAAATTTTGAGTCTTTTGTGAATCTGTTTTTTTTTCTTTCTTTACCATCTTGTACTATATTTCACTTCTTCCTTAGAATTCTCTATCCCTATGCAATCTCCAGTCACAGTTCAGTATTCTATGATTTTCCAGGATATGACCACTGTTCTAGCTTCATTTATTCCCTTCTAGATACCACCTCTAACTATCCATTTCCACTTCTCACTATCCTCTTGATTCTCCTGCCTTCATGTTATTAGTTGTTCTCCCATTTCCAAATGGAATCCTTGATTTATCTTCACCATCTAATTTCCTTGCTCCTACTTGAATAATTCTAAATGCCACTGGAAGTCACAACAGTGTGATGACTTGTTCCATTACTAATTTATACTATGTAGTCTCAATTAGACTCCTACTATTACACACTAATCTTTTACCCTTTTCTGATCATTTTTCCTTCCCCTCACCAAAGACCTTAGCTTGTAACTTATCTTTTTGCCTCACTCTACCTGCCTTACTATTCCTCATGTCTCTTAATAGAAGATCTAATTATGCTTCATTGAAAAAAAAAATCAAGGTCATTTATTGCTAGCTCTCTCATGTACTAATGCTACATTAATGTTTAATATTTTACTTTCCCCAGTTTCATGTATCAGATTTTTACATTTGTTTTTTAAACTTTGAGTTCCAGATTTTCTCCCTTACTCACCACCCCCATCCTCCATTAAAAAGGCACATGTGAAATTATCCAAAAAATTTTCATAAAAGTCATGTTGTGAAAGAAAACATAGATCTCTTCCCTTACCAAAAAAAAATCAAGAAAAATAAAGTTTTTAAAAGAGTGTGCTTCAATTTGTATTCAGACACAATAATTTCTTTCTCTGGGTAGGTATAACACTTTTTCATCATAAGTTCTTCAGAATAGTCTTGGATCATTGTATTGCTGAGAATAGCAAAACCATTCACAGCTGATTATCCCACAACATTGTAATTACTTTGTACACAGTACATTTTACTTTCCTTGAGTTCATAGAGGACTTGCCAGGTTTTTCTGAGATCAATCTGCTAATCATTTCCCATAGAACATTAATATTCCACCACAATCACATACAACAATTTATTCAGCCATTCCCCAATTGATGGACATCCCCTTAATTTCCAATTCTTTTCCATGAGAAGTAAAATGCTATAAAGTTTTTTTATACCTATAGGGTCTTTTCCTTTTTTTTTAAATCTCTTTTGGGGGCAGTTAGATGGCTCAGTGGATAGAGCACCAGCTCTGGAGTCAGGAAGACCTGAGTACAAATCCAGTCTCAAATAAAGGATGAAGTCATAAACAAATTAGGAGAGCAAAGAATAATTTATCTATCAGATCTTGGCTTCCATCTTCAAGGGAGTTTGATTCCACTAATCTAGTGCACTTCTTTCCACCTTTTTCATAAGAATAGTTTGAATTATTTTATCAAATGCATTACTAAAATCTAGATAAATTATAACAGTATTTTTCTCATTTACCAATGTATTCACTCTTTTTTTTTTTTTTGGCTTTTTGCTGAGGCAATTGGGGTTAAGTGACTTGCCCAGGGTCACACAGCTAGGGAATGTTAGGTGTCTGAGACCAGATTTGAACTCAGGTAGGTCCTCCTGACTTCAGGGCTGGTGCTCTAACCACTGCACCACCTAGCTGCCCCTGTATTCATTCTTTTAAAGATGCCCTAAGCATTATCCACCATGACATTATTTATGAGATCATGCTGACTCTTTGTAATGACTGCTTCTCTTTTTAGATGTTGACTAACAATCTCTTTAATGATTCATTCTAAAATTCCCCAGACATCAAAATCAACCTACTGCAAGTTGTCAAATTTAGTTTCTTCCATTTTTAAAATTTTTTTGACAACATGTACACCATTTGAGAAACTCTCTTTGATCATTTCCAATTTAAAAATTCAGTTTTCAATCCTTTTTTTTCCCAATGGCAACTTCATGGATGCTTACCAACACATCCAAATCTCTCAAATCCTCAAAATAATAAAAAAAATTAAACCAACTGAACAACAAACAAAACTTGACCCTAGAATTCACTTAAGCTATCTGTTTTTCATCTTTCCTTCTTTTCATGGCCAAACTTTTAGGGAAAAATAAAATTCATCTGTAATCCTTGCTTTCACTTCTCTCTTCACTCAATTTCCCTTTACCTTTCTTCAATTTGCTTTCTGACCTCATCATTCACTTGCAACCGCTTCCTCCAAGATTACCAGCTTATAATTGCCAAAAACTCTGGCTTTTTAAAGTCTTCATCACTCTTGACCTTTGATAGATCTTAACTATTCTTTCTCCTTCTATAATCTCCTTCTCTCTCTCTCTCTCTCTCTCTCTCTCTCTCTCTCTCTCTCTCTCTCCTCTCCTCCTATTCTTGTGAGGATTTCTCAGACTCCTTGGTCAGATCATATGTCTCACTTCTGATGAGTCAAGTGTACTTTGAAGCTCTCTCTTAAGCCCTTAATGTTTTTTCTACAAGTGTTCTTATAAAAACCTAAGGTTTCAATAATTTTCCCCATTAAAAGGACTCCTGGATCTATCCTAAGCTAGAAGCCTGAACTTCAATCACAAATTATCAACTTCCTATTGGATATCTTCAACTGGATGTCTCAAGTGCACCTGAAACTCACCATGTCTAAAACAAAACTCATTACTACTCCTTCATGGCATTTCTCTTCTTTCAACTATCCTTTTTTTTGGTGTAGTTTTCTCCCAGTCACAGAAATTTGCAGTTTTTTACTCACCTTTAACTCATTAACCTCCTTGTCTTATTGCTTTAATTAGTTGCCCAGCCTCATTGATTTCACTTCTTTAATGTTTCTTGTGTCTGTCCCCTTTTTTCCCCTCATATGCTTACCATTCCAACCCAGACTCTCATTATGATTTTCTTGTATTACTGCAGTAGATTACTAATTGATTTCCATGCATTTAGTCTCTCTCCTCTATAATTTATTTTCTACACTGCTACAAATTGATATTCTTTAAACATGTTTGATTTTATCATCATCTTGTTCCAGAATTTCAGAATTTCTTTATTGCCGCTAATAAAATCATATAAAATCTTCTTGATTTATAGTTACAGGGAAATTCAGATACTATCAGGTCCATGTCCATGATGCATAGATTGGGAGTTTAAGTAGCTTATGTAAAATCACATAGGAAGCAAATATCTTAGTGGCGATTTTAATCCATATTCTCTGACTTCATATCTAGAGTCTTTCTACTGATCCACATATTCTCTTTGTGGTATATTACAATCCCTCATAACAGCGCTATAGCCTAACTTGCAAGTTTATAGTTTATTATTCTCCTTCAAGTTCTCAGCTTCACCTAAATGGGGCTGCTTTCTACTTATGCTATTTCTATTGATTCTTGAGATTTTAATGTCCTTGAAGAGAGAAATTACACTGTAAAACCATATTGCATTAAGCATCTCATTTGAACTATGGAGTTTTTAATAACTTGAGATTGCATAAGATTTTAGAGTCAAAAGGGACTTTAGAAATTAGAGATTTTACCCACCATGTTCATCAATCCCAAATAATTTACCCAAAGCCATACAGGTGATATTGCACAGATTTAAATCTCTGGTTTCCTGATTTCAAAATTAGTGCATCATTTCTCTTCTTTTTAAACTTACTTATTCTACCCAATCCATGAAATCTATTTCAATTTCACAAGCACTTAGGAATAAAATTATTATATATTTTATAATATACATATTATATAATATAAATAATATATAAAATTAATATAACAATTTCCAGGAACTTTGTTAGATGATGGGAATGATTTTTTTTAAAGAGAAAAGATGAAAACAGCTCCTAACTTCAAGTCAACAATCTATGGGGGCTAAGGAGAGGCAGCATTTTGAAGAAAATTAACCCAAAATATTTACAAGGTAATATAAAGTGTGGAATGGTAGAAGTGTGTAAGAAATAATTTTTAATAAGCAAATATTTTGGGAAGAAAATTCAGTGTTCTCCCCTTCTTCTAAAATCTTTTAGAAGTTCAGATTCTTGGAGGTAGAACCAAGATGGCAGAGTGGAGGTGGGAACTTGTCCAACCTCTCCCCTAAATCACTCCAAATTTCTTTAGGTGATGACTCTGAACAAATTTTGGAGTGTCAGAGCACTCTAGGAGACAGAACATTTTCCAATTAAGAGATATTTGAAGGATCAGCAGCAAAGGTCTGTGACACAGTTGGGAGTCCAGCATGCAATCCCAGTGCAGGTAATGTTGGTGCAGCCCCAGCCCCAGCCCCAGCCTGGGATCCCAAAACTGGTTTCAGTCAGATCTCTGAATCAGCAGGTTTCCAGGCCTCTCAGCTTGGGGACACCAAGTGGAACTTGGAGGGTCAGCAGAGAAGGTCTGTGGAAGCAGGGTAGGAGTCTGGCATGGGATATCAGCATGGGTTGTACCAGTTTAGCCTCAGACTGAGCCCCAGTCCCACCCCCAGCATCAGTGAAACAGATCCTCTGAATCAGCACTGGTGCTGAAGGCTTCTGGACCTTCATCAAGGAAGGTACTAAGAGTCAATGGAGATGATCTGTGGCAATAGGATGGGAGTTTGATGTGCAGTCCCACTTTAGCACCATCATGGCACAGCATGAACCCTAGAGTAAGCAAAGCAGGACTCTGTTGCTTTAGCACACTAGATCTTACAGCACAATGGGGCAGGGGCACACCTAACAGCTCCAGGGCAGATAGAAGTGCTTGTGGTAAGATTCCTAGAAGGATTTCTGAAAAAAGTTGAACAAACCCTTGGAACAGTGCACCCTCCACCCTGGAAACAGAGCCCATCATTAACAAAGAATTAAAAGAGAGTAATAGGCAAACAAAATGAGCAAACAAAAAAAGTTTCTGATCATTGAAAGTTATTATGATGACAACAAAGATCAAAATGGAACATTCAGAAGATGATAACAGTTAAAGCTTCTCCATCCAAGATCCCCAAGAAAAAATGAAAATTAGGCTCAGGCCATGGAAGAGCTCAAAAGGGATTTTAAAACTCAAGAATGATAGAGATAAAATTAGGAAAAGAATTCAGAGTAGTACAAAAAGAAATGCAAAAAGCTAATAAATTCCTTAAGAGGCAAAATTGGCCAATTGGGAAAAGAAGTACAAAAAATTACTGAGGAAAATAATTCTCAAAAATTAGAATAGAGCAAAATAGACTTTATGAGAAATCAAGATACAATAAAGCAAAACCCCCAAAATAGAAAAAAAAACTGTGAAACATCTCTCATTAGAAAAAAAAACAACTGACCTAGAAAATGATCCAGGAGAGATAATTTTAAAATTATTAGTCTCTCAGGAAGTCATGTTCAAAAAAAAAGAGCCTTAACTTCATGTTTTAATAAATTATCAATGAAAACCATTCTCATCCTAGAAACACAAGGTAAAATAGAAATTGAAAGAATCCACCTCCTGAAAGAAATTCCAAAATGAAAACTTCCAGAAATATTATAGCCAAATTCCAGAACTCCCAGGTCAAGAAGAAAATTTTGCAAGCATTCCTAAAGAAACAATTCAAGTACAGTAGAGTCAGTCTGGGTAGCACAAGATTTAACAGCTTCTGCATTAAAGGACGGAGGGCTTGATATATGATAGTTTGGAGAGCAATGGAGTTGGGATAACAACTAAGAATCATCTACCCAGCAAAACTGAGTATGATCCTTCCAATAAAAAGGTGGTCATTCAATGAAATAGAGAATTTTCAAACATTTGTGATGAAAAGATCTGAGTTGATTGGAAAATTTGATTTTCAAATATAGAACTCGGGAGAAGCATAAAGAAATAATCAAGAAAGTGATGTCATAAGAGATTTAATAATATTTATCTATTTACATTCCTACATAGGAGGATGATACTTGTAACTCAGAACTTTCTCATTATTATGGCACTTAAAAGGAATACACACACACACACACACATACACACACATATAAACATAGGACAAAGTGTGAATTACATATGAAGGAATAATATATTTTTTGAAATTCTAAAATTAATGGGTGAGAGGAATGAACTGGGAGAAAGGGAAAGGGAGAAGTAGAATAATGTAAATTATCTTCCATAATAAAGAGGAAAGAAAAAGCTTTTACAATGGGGAGGAAAAAGGGGAGAATAAGGGAAGAGAGTGAACTTTATTCTCATCAGAATTGGCTCAAAGAGGAAATAATATACATACTCATTATGGGTATGGAAATCTTGCAGGAAAATAGGAGGGAAATGTGATATGGAAAGGAGACAAGGTGAAAAAAGAAAGGGTATATTGGAGGGAAATAGTCAATATGCCGAATTAATTTTGAGGAGAGACAGGATGAAAGAAGAGTGAGAATGAATGGGGGGAATACAGTTAGCAATAGTAACTGAAAAAAATTGAAGCAAGTTTCTCTGATAAAGTCTCATTTTTCAAACATAGAGGGAACAGAGTCAAATATATATATATATATATATGTATATATATATATATATATAATAGCCATGCCCCAATTGATAAATGATCAAAAAATATGATCTGTTTCCAAAAGGCTATAAATGCATGCATATCTTTTGACCTAACAATACCACTACTTGGCATGAATACTAAAAGAGTTTTTGGGGAAAAAAGGAAAATGACCTATATATACAAAAATATTCATAGCAATTCTCAGGGCAAAAAAAATGGAAATTGAGGAGATTCCCATTAATTGGGGAGTGGTTTAATAAATTGTGGTGTGTGTTTTAATGATGGAATGTTATTGTTCTTTGGGGAATGATGAGCAGGATGCTCTCAGGAAAAACAAAACAAAACAAAAACAAAACAACAAAACAAAACCTCAAAAGTCCTCCATGAACCCAAGCAAAATGACATGTACTGCATATAAAGTAATAGCAATGTTCTGGGATGACCAGCTATGAATGAATTTGCTATTTTTAATAGTACAGTCATACACAACTACTTAGAAGAACATAAATTCATACCCAGAGAAAGAACTGATTGTGTCTGAATACAGATTGAAGCTTTCTCTTTTTCTCTCTCTTTTTTTTTATACTTAATTTTTGTTGAGTGTTTTTATTTTCATTAGGGTGGGAGATCTGTTTTCTTTTTCACAACTTGACTTTTATGGCAATGTCTTGCATAACTTCACAAGTGATTTCTTAATTGTGGGTGAGGATAAGGGAGAGAATCTAGAATTCAAAAAAAATTTCCAAAAAGTGTATTTATTTTGTTTCAAAAATAACGATAAAAATATTAAATAAAAACAAAAACTGAGAAGTTTATTATCCTGAAGGACATTACTGGTAATGAGGTTGAATTAATTCTCCTCCATCTTGGTCAGACCCCATCTGACTTTACAAGAGTCTGAAGTGGGGAAGCAGGTTATGTTCCATTCAAGTTGGGTAAAGATAAATCCTTTTGTCTTCATAGCCCATGGCTGGAAATGGTCCAAGTATAGAGATAATTCTTCTGTCGAAGGGTGACTGATATTACCCTCAGCCATTCATTAAACAACTACTATATAAACAGTGAGACTTGCTGCCCTGATTAATTTTGGTCTGAAAGAGACAGCCAAAAACCATGCTTTTATTAATAACTTCTGGCCTTATTAAAATGATTAAATTATCCAGAAACTATGTCTCTTAAACCTTTTTTTTAATCATCCCAAGAACTGCTCTTGGAGTTTTGATTTCAAATTCTATCTCTGATGCTTACCACCCGTTTGACCCATGCAATTCACTTATTCTTTTCTGAGTTTTGGTTGCTTTATCTTTAAATTGAAAAGGTTCCTGACATTTGAAGTCTCTATAATATCTAGATCTATGATTCTAATTTTGAAGGCTGATTAACATCTGGAGCACTTCACTTGAGCCTGAATAGAACAAGGTTTCAACCAATCAATTCTATTTCAATAGCATTATCCTCCAGCAAAATAACAAAAAAAAAGGAATTTTCACCAACTCCCCAATTCTTAACTCAATTTTCCCACAATCAGCAATGATAATATGTGCTACTACAGCATTTAAACTCGTCTATCCTTTCTAGTATGCTTGAAAGTAAAATTACCTTTGTCATGCATCTGAGCTAGATTGGGTAATTTGGGGATGACAAACAACATTTTAATTTGCACCTTTTTTCCTATTATTTGCCATTTGTCAGCAAAAGAATTGATCTGATAGAGGTCCAAGACAAGAGTGAATCATCAGAGAAAACGTGCAATTTCTTCTTCTTTAGAAAATGTGAACAGACATATTGAAACTTCAAAAGCACATACTCTTTTCAGGGTTCCCTCCATTTTCTTTTAAAGTGCTGGTTCCCTTTGGAAATTTAGCTTTAGGAATTGTTGCTTGTAGCTCTCAAAAATGAATAGTATCATTCCAGGAAAAAAATTTGGCTATAATTAGCTCATCTTTAGATGGTTCTCAAGTGCTCACCTCTACTCATGTTTCTTTCTCTTTCTCTCTCCTCTCTCCAGTTTTCCTGTGGCTGTAGGGGAATCTTGACTTTAGTGATGCTTCATTTGCAGGTGATCCAAAGGGTAATTAAAAAATACATTTATGTGAGAGTAGGCCGTAGCATGCTACCAATGGCAACTAGTATAAAAAATAGCTTATATAGAGTTCTCAGCAAAGGAGGCATGCTGGCTTTGTGCCCAGTGATATATGTAAGGCTAAACATATTATAAATCAAGCTCATTTTCTTCAGGGTCATTGTCTTTTTGTAGTTCCCCTAATTCTAGGATTCATTCAGCTAATTTGCAGTTTGCATAAACTAGGATCTAGGAGATATAATAACTAAAATTTATATGATGCTTTAAGGTTTGTATAATTAGGTACATATATTATTTCACTGGGTCCTCCTAACTAGCCAGAGAAGTGACATTCTATTATTATCTCAATTTTATAGATAAGGAAAATGGGACTGAAGAAAGTTGTGATTTATTCAGGGGCATGCAAATGGCAAGTACCCAAGGTAGTTTCTTTAGTACTTACAATGTGTGTTCATTGTGGGTATTTTCTTTGGTGAGAAGAAAAGAGAAACTTACACTATAATAGAAAGGGGAAAAGAGAAACAAGTGGAGAATATTTGTGCATGTAAAAATATGTAAATATACATATATATGTAAAGTCTCATTTTCTGGATATGTCATACATATCATATATAATATTTAAGCTTTAATAGCTTAAAACTGCATTAAAATTTTGTGGTATTGTGAAAATTGCTATTTTTTCTTTGAAAGCAGGGAGGAAGGCACTGGAAGCTTAGAGGATCATGAAAGACATCTTATTTTCTTCAGAATATGTACTTGTGGAGCAAAGTAATGGGATGTTTTGTTACATATTTTGAAATCTTCTTGATGTTCTGTTGGGCACATGCCAATGTTTTTTTTGTTTGTTTGTTTTGTTTTGTTTTGTTTTTATTTTCCTTTTCTGTCTTTCTTTTTCTATTTTTTATTTTGTATTTATTCTAATAAAAATAAAAAAAGAATATGCATTTGTTCTAGACACTAAAAGAGACTTCTCTCATGAGTAGCCATCAGTTAATCAATCAATCAATCAGGAACAATTATTAAGAAATTGCTAGGTGTCAATGTTAGGCACTTATAATACAATAAATCAACAATGGAAGGCTCTCTGCCTCAGGAGCTTTATAGTCTGGGAAGAAAGAGGTATATATGAATAAATACATACAATATATGCATGAAATAATATGTGGAAAATAATTTTGGAGGCTGGGACACTAGCAGCTTGGGGGTATCAAACAAGGGTCCATGTAGAAAATACATATTGAGCAATATTTGAAAAGAAACAATGATTTCTACAAAGTTAATGGAAGATGGCTAGTTTGAGGGCATGGAAGTGTGAGAAAGTGAAGAAGAGAAAGATCAGTTTGGGTCTCAGAATATAGGAGGATGAGTCATATATAATAAGCTTGATATATATAATAATAGCTTCATCTTAGTGTTGTGAAAGTATTTAAAAACTAAACAGAGGAACTCACTGTGGATCTTAGAGGCAAGAGGAAACTTGAAATTTGTTGAGAATGGAAGTAGCATGATCAGAACTATGTTCTAAGAAAATTTCTTTGCTATTTGTGTAAAATATAGTGAAGAAAAAAAGAAGTGTGAGGTAGATAGAACTCTTTGGAAATTGTTGTGCTAGTTTGGGAATTAGGTTTTCAGTAATTGAACTTGGATGGTTGCCAACTGAGTTGAAAGAAAGGTATGGATGGATGGTAAAAAATGGCAAGATTTGGCAACTAATTGGACATCTGCCAAAATTTCAAACTGACTGGACTGAAAAGATTACTGTGTCCTTGATAAAAACAGGGAATTTCAGAAGGAATGTATGGTTGGGGGAGAAATGACGAATTTAATTTTTCATGCTTTGAGTTTGAGATTCCTTCAGGACATATGATTTGAAATATCCATTAAGGAGTTAAAGATTCATGACTGGAGCTCAGAAAAAAGACATTGCTGAATATTAAGATTTGAGAGTCATCTTAATAAAAATGATAATTGAATACATGGTCATCATGTTGATGAGGTCATCAAATGAAGGAACACACAAAATAACAGAAAAAATGAGTCATCATAAAAAATTAAGGTACACTCACCATTAAGGACATGATCTGGAAGTTGGTCAATAAAAATTTATTAAGCTCCTCCTTTGTGCCAAGTATTTGTGCTAAATGCCAAAGATACAGAAGCAATAAAAGTCAGTCTCTGTCTTCAAGGAGCTCACTATCTAATGTCAGCATATATTTGTTAAGTGCTTTCTGTGTGCCAGAAATTGTGGTAAGTAATGGGGATATAAAGAAAGGCAAAAATAGTCCCTACCCTAAGTTGGGATGCCCATGTAAATAACTAGCTATGTATGTAAAAGACATATATAATATAGATGGGAAGTAATTTATAACAGAAAACACTAGCTGTAGAAGATGGGATTTGAGATGCAACTTGAAGGAAGTCCAGAAAGTTGAAGATCAACCAGTAATTAATCAATAAACATTTATTTGGTCCTTCCTATACTTCAATCACTTTGTTAAGCTTTGAGGACACAAAAGAGGCAAATGACAATGCCTGCTCTTAAGGAGCTTACATTGTGATGGAGAAGACAACACATAAGTTAATATATACTAAGCAAAGTTTATAAGTGAACAAATGAATTCCCACCATTTTTCCATCTTGGAAATGGTTCATCATAAACAAGAAATACTTATAAAATTAAAAGAACTAGAATTAAGATGGGGTTAAAGAAGGCATCCTGTGGGATTTTGGTTAGGAGACATAGAGTCCCAGACAAGGGAATGCCCAGAGCAAAAGCAGGGAGTCAGGAGGTAGGATGCCTTTTTTTAAATTTTTTAATATTTATTTAAAACTTTTTTTTTTGAAAATTGATACCCCACTTTATTTTTATTTGGATTTATTTGACTTACATATTGGAAGGAATATTGAAATGGAATTTGTAAGACCTGAATTTAAATCTAACTTCTTCCACTTTCTTTGTTTTTTTTTTATTAATACTTTTTATTTGCAAAACATATGCATGGGTAATTCCTAAACATTAACCCTTACAAAGCTTTCTGTTACAAATTTTTCCCCCCTACTCCCCACCCCTCCCCTAGATGGCAGGATATTCACTACATGATAATTATGTTAGAATACTTGAGAAATCGAATATATCTATAGTTATTGCATCATTTTTTGTGCAGGAGAAATCATATCTACAAGAAAGAATAATCTGATAAAGGAAATACAATGCAAGCAAACCTCAATAGAGAACATAAAAATGTTATGTTGTGGTCCACATTTCACATCCCTCTCTCAAGGTGTATATGGCTCTCTTCACCGAACAATTGGAACTGGTTTGAAGCATTTCATTGTTGAAGAGAGTGATGTCCATTATATAGTATTGTTGTTGCCGTGAATAATGATCTCTTGGTTCTGCTCACTTCACTGAGCATTAGTTCATGCAAGTTTCTCCTGGCCTCTCTGAAATCGTCCTGCTGGTCGTTTCTTACAGAACAATAATATTCCATAACATTCATATACCATAATTTATTCAGCCACTCTCCAATTGATGGGCATCCATTCAGTTTCCAGTTTCTAGCCACTACAAAAAGAGCTGCCACAAACATTCTTGCACATGTGGGGCCCTTTCCTTCCCCTATGAATTCTTTGGGATATAAGCCCAATAGGAACACTGCTGGGCCAAAGGGTATGCATAGTTTGATAACTTTTTGAGCATAGCTCCAAATTGCTCTCCAGAATGGCTGGATCCGTTCACAGCTCCACCAACAATGCATCAGTGTCCCAGTCTTCCCACATCCCCTCCAAAATTCATCTTTATCTTCTCCTGTCATTTTAGCCAATCTGACAGGTGTGTAGTGGTACCTCAGAGTTGTCTTAATTTGCATTTCTCTGATCAATAGTGATTTGGAGCACCTTTTCATATGATTATAAATAGTTTTAATTTCCTCATCTGAAAATTGTCTGTTCATATCCTGTGACCATTTATCAATTGGAGAATGGCTTGAATTCTTATAAATATGAGACAATTCTCTATATATCTTAGAGATGAGACCTTTAACAGAACCCTTAAATGTAAAGATGATTTCCCAATTTGATGCTTCCCTCCTAATCTTGTCTGCATTAGTTTTGTTTGTACAGAAACTTTTTAACTTAATATAATCAAAATTATCTATCTGGTGTTCAATTAAGAGTTCCAGATCTTCTTTGGACATAAATTTATTCCATCTCCACTGGTCTGAGAGGTAAACTATCCTATGTTTCTCTAATTTGGTTATAATATCACTCTTTATATCTAGATCATGAACCCATTTAGATCTTATCTTGGTGTGTGGTGTTAGGTGTGGGTCCAGACTTAAATGCTTCCACACTAGTTTCCAATTTTCCCAGCAGTTTTTGCCGAATAGTGAGTACTTATCCCAAAAGCTGGGGTCTTTGGGTTTATCAAATACTAAATTGCTAACATTATTGCCTAGATTGTCCTGATATCCTATCCTGTGCCACTGATCGACTGCTCTATTTCTCAGCCAGTACCAAATGGTTTTGATGACCGCTGCTTTATAATATAGTTTTAGATCTGGTACAGCAAGGCCACCTTCATCTGCCTTTTTTTTTCATTAATTCCCTTGAAATTCTTGACCTTTTGTTCTTCCAAATGAACTTTGCTACTATTTTTTCTAGGTCTGTAAAATAATTTCTTGGGATTTTGATTGGTATGGCACTAAATAAATAAATTAGTTTGGGTAGTATTGTCATTTTTATTATATTTGCTCGGCCTACCCATGAGCACTTAATGTTTTTCCAATTGACTAGGTCTGATTTTATTTGTGTGGAAAGTGTTTTGTAGTTTAGTTCATATAGTTTCTGACATTCTCTTGCCAAATAGATTCCCAAATATTTTATGCTATCATCTGTTATTCTGAATGGAATTTCTTTTTCTATCTCTTGCTGCTGAACTTTGTTAGTAATATATAAGAATGCTGATGATTTATGTGGATTTATTTTGAATCCTGCAACTTTACTAAAGTTGTGAATTGTTTCTAGTAGTTTTTTAGTTGAGTCTCTAGGGTTCTCTAAGTATACCATCATGTCATGTGCAAAGAATGATAATTTGGTTTCTTCATTACCTACTCTAATTCCTTTTATCTCTTTTTCTTTTCTTATTGCCAAAGCTAACCTTTCTAATACAATATTAAATAGTAATGGTGACAGTGGGCAGCCTTGTTTCACTCCTGATCTTATTGGGAATGGTTCTAGTTTGTAGGAGGTATGATGCCTTATCTAAGTAACAACAAAGAAACCAGTGCTTTTGGCAGAACCAGAAATAATTCTCAGTTTTCTTTATTTCTAGGTTTTTGTTCTTCCTCTCCTGCCCACTGTCTTGCATATAGTATCTTATGCATGCAGAGAAACACATAAAGGAAGTAGACAAAATTTGCACCACTTCATGACCACCATCCAAGGGTTAAGTTTAAGCAGACATTCTCTTCCTGCTTCCTTTATTCTACCAAGGAAGGCTATGAATGAGGTTTCCTCTCTGGGTGTAGCTTTACATAATCTGGTGAACCACAAGCAGACTGATCCTTCTACCATGGTGGGAAAACTTTTTTACTTCCTTTGCTTCCCTCAATATGTGATATACTAGTGAGTATGTGCCCTCCACCTGTGTGGAGTCATGTAACTACAGAATCTCACAGTTGGAAATCCATATCCAAGTAAGAATCTTCTCTGCTTTATACTAGGCCATCCTCCCCACTTCTCAGTCTTGAACCTATATACTGAAGGGAAGGCCACTACTTCCCAAGATAGTCCATTATCCTTTTAGATAATGCTAATTGTTAGGAAAAATTGTCATATATCAAATATAATTTTCCTCCTTATAAATTTCATCCTTTTCTTTTAATTCTACTCAGTCAACAAATGTATTGCTACCATTTTTCTGTCCCTAGAAGTGGCTCATCACCTCTTTCTCCTCAGTCCTTTTGAGGCTGTTGTTGAACTTTATCAATTACTCTCTGAATATAAAATGCTTATCTAATGACCACTGATTGTGCCTACTTATGGAGAGATTGAATAGCGTCAATTTTGACATTAGAATATTGAAAGATGATTCATAAGTTCTGCTTGAAGAAACAAAGAAATTGATGAAATTGGTTATATCATGCATTCAGCAGTAAGAAGAAATATCATTTCAAATCATATTTCATCTTCTCATATTGCAATGCCCATAAAAATATTTATAAAAAGATTGTAAAAAAATTGTAAAATTGTAAAAAAAAATTCTAAATTATATAGCAATCTCTGATGAAAAGACAGGGAAATAACACAAAGATTTTTTTCAAACCATAAAAGTGAAATATGCTAGTATATATAATATTATATATGTATAATGTATATTTGTGCATATACATGCACACATACACACATACATATATATACATATACAAATATGCACCTATAAAACATTTACACCCATCCTTATATATATATATATAAATATATATATATATAAATATATATATATA
>JAJPUD010000962.1:426583-443871 GCA_023553655.1 Myrmecobius fasciatus
CCCCCCTACTCCCCACCCCTCCCCTAGATGGCAGGATATTCACTACATGATAATTATGTTAGAATACTTGAGAAATCGAATATATCTATAGTTATTGCATCATTTTTTGTGCAGGAGAAATCATATCTACAAGAAAGAATAATCTGATAAAGGAAATACAATGCAAGCAAACCTCAATAGAGAACATAAAAATGTTATGTTGTGGTCCACATTTCACATCCCTCTCTCAAGGTGTATATGGCTCTCTTCACCGAACAATTGGAACTGGTTTGAAGCATTTCATTGTTGAAGAGAGTGATGTCCATTATATAGTATTGTTGTTGCCGTGAATAATGATCTCTTGGTTCTGCTCACTTCACTGAGCATTAGTTCATGCAAGTTTCTCCTGGCCTCTCTGAAATCGTCCTGCTGGTCGTTTCTTACAGAACAATAATATTCCATAACATTCATATACCATAATTTATTCAGCCACTCTCCAATTGATGGGCATCCATTCAGTTTCCAGTTTCTAGCCACTACAAAAAGAGCTGCCACAAACATTCTTGCACATGTGGGGCCCTTTCCTTCCCCTATGAATTCTTTGGGATATAAGCCCAATAGGAACACTGCTGGGCCAAAGGGTATGCATAGTTTGATAACTTTTTGAGCATAGCTCCAAATTGCTCTCTAGAATGGCTGGATCCGTTCACAGCTCCACCAACAATGCATCAGTGTCCCAGTCTTCCCACATCCCCTCCAAAATTCATCTTTATCTTCTCCTGTCATTTTAGCCAATCTGACAGGTGTGTAGTGGTACCTCAGAGTTGTCTTAATTTGCATTTCTCTGATCAATAGTGATTTGGAGCACCTTTTCATATGATTATAAATAGTTTTAATTTCCTCATCTGAAAATTGTCTGTTCATCTCCTGTGACCATTTATCAATTGGAGAATGGCTTGAATTCTTATAAATATGAGACAATTCTCTATATATCTTAGAGATGAGACCTTTAACAGAACCCTTAAATGTAAAGATGATTTCCCAATTTGATGCTTCCCTCCTAATCTTGTCTGCATTAGTTTTGTTTGTACAGAAACTTTTTAACTTAATATAATCAAAATTATCTATCTGGTGTTCAATTAAGAGTTCCAGATCTTCTTTGGACATAAATTTATTCCATCTCCACTGGTCTGAGAGGTAAACTATCCTATGTTTCTCTAATTTGGTTATAATATCACTCTTTATATCTAGATCATGAACCCATTTAGATCTTATCTTGGTGTGTGGTGTTAGGTGTGGGTCCAGACTTAAATGCTTCCACACTAGTTTCCAATTTTCCCAGCAGTTTTTGCCGAATAGTGAGTACTTATCCCAAAAGCTGGGGTCTTTGGGTTTATCAAACACTAAATTGCTAACATTATTGCCTAGATTGTCCTGATATCCTATCCTGTGCCACTGATCGACTGCTCTATTTCTCAGCCAGTACCAAATGGTTTTGATGACCGCTGCTTTATAATATAGTTTTAGATCTGGTACAGCAAGGCCACCTTCATCTGCCTTTTTTTTTTCATTAATTCCCTTGAAATTCTTGACCTTTTGTTCTTCCAAATGAACTTTACTACTATTTTTTCTAGGTCTGTAAAATAATTTCTTGGGATTTTGATTGGTATGGCACTAAATAAATAAATTAGTTTGGGTAGTATTGTCATTTTTATTATATTTGCTCGGCCTACCCATGAGCACTTAATTGACTAGGTCTGATTTTATTTGTGTGGAAAGTGTTTTGTAGTTTAGTTCATATAGTTTCTGACATTCTCTTGCCAAATAGATTTCCAAATATTTTATGCTATCATCTGTTATTCTGAATGGAATTTCTTTTTCTATCTCTTGCTGCTGAACTTTGTTAGTAATATATAAGAATGCTGATGATTTATGTGGATTTATTTTGAATCCTGCAACTTTACTAAAGTTGTGAATTGTTTCTAGTAGTTTTTTAGTTGAGTCTCTAGGGTTCTCTAAGTATACCATCATGTCATGTGCAAAGAGTGATAATTTGGTTTCTTCATTACCTACTCTAATTCCTTTTATCTCTTTTTCTTTTCTTATTGCCAAAGCTAACCTTTCTAATACAATATTAAATAGTAATGGTGACAGTGGGCAGCCTTGTTTCACTCCTGATCTTATTGGGAATGGTTCTAGTTTGTAGGAGGTAGGATGCCTTATCTAAGTAACAACAAAGAAACCAGTGCTTTTGGCAGAACCAGAAATAATTCTCAGTTTTCTTTATTTCTAGGTTTTTGTTCTTCCTCTCCTGCCCACTGTCTTGCATATAGTATCTTATGCATGCAGAGAAACACATAAAGGAAGTAGACAAAATTTGCACCACTTCATGACCACCATCCAAGGGTTAAGTTTAAGCAGACATTCTCTTCCTGCTTCCTTTATTCTACCAAGGAAGGCTATGAATGAGGTTTCCTCTCTGGGTGTAGCTTTACATAATCTGGTGAACCACAAGCAAACTGATCCTTCTACCATGGTGGGAAAACTTTTTTACTTCCTTTGCTTCCCTCAATATGTGATATACTAGTGATTATGTGCCCTCCACCTGTGTGGAGTCATGTAACTACAGAATCTCACAGTTGGAAATCCATATCCAAGTAAGAATCTTCTCTGCTTTATACTAGGCCATCCTTCCCACTTCTCAGTCTTGAACCTATATACTGAAGGGAAGCCCACTACTTCCCAAGATAGTCCATTATCCTTTTAGATAATGCTAATTGTTAGGAAAAATTGTCATATATCAAATATAATTTTCCTCCTTATAAATTTCATCCGTTTCTTTTAATTCTACTCAGTCAACAAATGTATTGCTACCATTTTTCTGTCCCTAGAAGTGGCTCATCACCTCTTTCTCCTCAGTCCTTTTGAGGCTGTTGTTGAACTTTATCAATTACTCTCTGAATATAAAATGCTTATCTAATGACCACTGATTGTGCCTACTTATGGAGAGATTGAATGGCGTCAATTTTGACATTAGAATATTGAAAGATGATTCATAAGTTCTGCTTGAAGAAACAAAGAAATTGAAGAAATTGGTTATATCATGCATTCAGCAGTAAGAAGAAACATCATTTCAAATCATATTTCATCTTCTCATATTGCAATGCCCATAAAAATATTTATAAAAAGATTGTAAAAAAATTGTAAAATTGTAAAAAAAAATTCTAAATTATATAGCAATCTCTGATGAAAAGACAGGGAAATAACACAAAGATTTTTTTCAAACCATAAAAGTGAAATATGCTAGTATATATAATATTATATATGTATAATGTATATTTGTGCATATACATGCACACATACACACATACATATATATACATATACAAATATGCACCTATAAAACATTTACACCCAACCTAATCTTTGTATTATTATACAGATATATATATAAATATATATATATATATATATATATATGCATATCCTTTGGGTTTCAATGCAAAATTAGTGAGCATGATGAAAATAGAAAGAAAAATATGGGTAAGGACCAAAGAAGAAGAAGGAAAAAGATTTATAGAGTATACACAGTCCTCAAACTTAAATATGCTAACTGCTGTCTTTGAATAAATAACCAGAAGTTACTGAACAAGGAGATCCATCAAAAACATGAGAAAGATAATTAATTTTTGTGACAGGAAATGAAAACTTGCAGTGTAAGAATCAGTTTTAAATTGGCTGACTGAGGATTGGTATTTATATCATGGATTTGTTAAAAGGAAGATAAAAATATTAAAAGAAATGATAAAAATGAAAAAAAAACTTTATATTCAACAAAAAATCTTTTAAAACTGGACCTTTAAAAACATCTTAGTAGTAATGAAAATGAGATATATGTGGGAAAAAGGGCAAAGCATCAAGTAGTTATTAAGTATTTATTCTTGAGATACAAATATGAGTGAAAAAGAAAGATAAGGAGACAACATTCTAGTAAAGGAAGATAATACGTAAAAGGGAGAAAAAATGAAGGTCTACCAAAAATGGAAAATAGCATCAAACCTTGGAAATCAGAAGTGGAGCAGGAAGGGAATTAAGGTTGAGCAGCCTGGGCAGCTCCTTAAGATGGAGCCACTAAGGAACTGACCAATAGAAAAAAAGATATTCCAGGGTTAGAAAGCCTCAGAGATGATGGCAGTTCCAGCTTAAGGAAGCCTTAGTTCCAGGAAGTCAAAAGCAAAGGGAAAGAAAGGCTGTAGTTACTGATTGTTGTGTCTTTATGTGAAAGTTCAGCTAATATAAATAAAATTTTAAAACAATATGAAAAGAGAGTAGCAAACAGCTGACATATTAGCCCAGGATTTTGATATAAAGGCCAAAACTTTTTTTCAAATATATATATATATATATATATATATATATATACATATATATATATATATATATATATATATACATTATTTATATATATATATATCTTTCTATATGAACTCATTTGCAAAATTATAGAAAGAAAGAGGGTTGAGAGTTATAAACAAAATCATTGATAAAACCGATAGAAGGAGTGGAGGATAAAACCAATCATAAAAAAGCTTAGAGAAATAGTCAAGTAGTAAAGATATCCCAAGTGCATTTAAATATGAAAAATGAATGATAATAAAAGATGGAAAAGAACTGAAAATATTTTTAAACAATAAACTCCATTCACATTAATAGAAAAAGAAATAATGCAGTTGCATTTAACAATACGTCTGAAAGTCACATACAATAAAGTGAATGCTATGCAACTCATGACACAATTTATTACAGAAACTGGATACAGTTCATTGGACAGGCATAAAGGTTTGTTTATATATTGCTTTGGGTTACTAGGCAATTCTGAATTTTTTAAAAGAAATTTTATTATTCCTAAAGGGTTTTCTTTTTTTGGTTGTTTCATTTAATCTTTGATTATACTTCAGTAAGATTTATGTAAACTGATGTAATTTGATATTTATAAATATGTGAAAGGTAATATGAATGTTTACTACTTTCTTATGTTCCAAGTTTTGGTTATATAAATAAAAATCATTTCATAGTTACATAATCTTTTGAACATTTAATCTATAAAAGTAATGACTTTCTATTATTCTTTAAATATTTTCATCCTTCTTTATGTTCATGTAAAATTCTTTGTACCTGAAATGAGCATATATTAAAATCTTGTCATTTTTTAAAAAGTAGAATATTATTTTCTGTCCTAAGTGAACAACATTTTAAAATTTTTTTTAATATGAGTGGCAAATCTTCTTAAGTTACAGTATTTGGTAAGTAGACAGACCACATTTGAAGTATCCTGTTAAGTTCTAAGATTTTATATACATATATGTATATATATGTATATATACATATGTATGTGTATATATATATATGTATATATACATATGTGTATATATATATGAGTGGACAGACCACATTTGAAGTATCCTGTTAAGTTCTAATATTACATATATATGTATATATATATATATATGTAATCTGAGGAACACTTAGGATGGCATATAGGATGCCAATGGGTCTTATCCATGTCATATGAGGATTAAAAAAGGTTTAAGGATCTAATAATTTTGTTCTACAGAAAAACAGACTGAGGTGGGATAGAAAGGAACACAATGACAATCTTGAAAAAAATGGAAAGAGTAACTTATGTAATATGGATTAAAGGTGTCCTGTTTGGCTTTAGAGGCTTTAGAGAACTAAGAGCAATGAGTAGAAATTGTAGTCTTCAAGTAAAAGAAATATCTTTAAAAACATGGAGTCCACCCAGAATGTAATGGTCACCAATAAATGATAATCACTAGCCTTTAATGAACACTTTTAAGATTTCCAAAGTGCTGTGATCTTATTTGATACTCACAATAATAGCTTGAGGTAGGTATCAACATTGACTCCATTTTACAGATTTGGAAACTTAAGATAGAGGGATTCAGTTCCTTGCCCAGTATGACACACTGGCAAGTGTTTGAGAGAGGAGAGGCACTCAAGTCTTCCTGAAAATAGTTCTAGTACTCTATGCCCTATACCATTGAAGGAAGGGATGGATTCTCATTAATCAAAAGATTTTTTTAGCATAGACTCCCTGATAAAATCATATAATTGATAGAATATGAGTGAACATTGGTACCAAGTATGGCTTAAAGTATATTACTTGCTGAGGTCCTTTGCATTTCTCAAGTTCTATGATTCTGAAGGCTGCATGGCTATTTTTGTGCATCTCTCTAGAGCCTTCAGCAAAATCATATTCCCAAGACTTTACAACATGAGAGAAACCATGCAAAGTAATTCACAAACTATGGTAAAGTCTGATCCATCTCTCCTTTCCATTTTCTAATGATAGGGACCTAGTTGAAAATTGGAGATTTGTTTTTGATGTGTTGATTTTCCTCAGAAAATCAGTCCCTTCCCCCATCTTCAGTGGGAACTCGTCTCTTTTCCATTGTGTTAATCCTGCAGTGTCAGGAAGGCTCTGCCTTTACATAAGGGAAACTGAATTAGGTTTCCTTATAAGAAATGTAGTTGAGAAGCATGGCATTCCAAATTCATTCATTTGCATAAAAACTTGGCACAGAACACTTTTAAATTCCAATGGGAAAACACCTTCTTTCTTCTTTTCTTCCTTTGCTAAGGCAATTGGGATTAAGTTTCTGCCCAGGATCATACAGTTAGGAAATGTTAAGTGTCTGAGACTAGATTTGAACTCAGGTCCTCCTGACTTCAGGACTGGTGCTCTATCCATTGCGCCACCTAGCTGGTCAGGGAGTATGTTTTAAAATTTGAATTTGTGGGGCAGCTAGGTGGCGCAGTGTATGGAGCACCAGCCCTGAAGTCAGGCGGACCTGAGTTCAAATCTAGTCTCAGACACTTCCTAGCCTTGTGACCCTGGATAAGTCACTTAACTCCAATTGCCTCAGCAAAAAGCAAAAATAAATAAATAAATAAATAAAATAAAATTTGAATTTGTATCCAAATAGAAAAGTATTGTCAAGTACCTTTGGTTCATAACAGCTATCCCAAACTACTTTTTATAGGTATTTTATATATAATGTAATATATAATATTGTATACAATAGAAATACAATATAATAATATGTACAATATCACTATGAATACAAAAAACTATTTTTATAAATACAAATACAAAACATATTTTCTTCTTTTTTTTTTTTATTTTCCCACAAATTTTAGAGAAAAAAAAGGAAGATGAACCAGAGATTCCAATGTATGGTAAGGAATTTTACCTCAGAACGATTGAAGCTAGAATTTAGAGCAGTGTATTTATACCTTATTTAAGAGAAAGAGAATAGGTTAAAAGGGGAGAGTGAAGTGGGATAGTGTTGTCAATTTAGAAAATATTCTCATGTAAGAAAAATAGATAACCAATAGGGAGAAGCTTTGTGGGTAACATTGGATCAACAAAAGCCTCTTGCAGAAAGCTGAATCTTGAAGAGACCTGAGGGAACTAATAGGTGGAGATGAAGAGAAGAAAACACTTGGAACGGGGACATACATGTCCTGTGTGAGAAACAACAAATAGAACAAGCTGGTGAAACTTATGGATTCCTCAGAATGACATTCTTAAATATAGAACATAAAGATAAACAGAATTACAAAGGAAAATTAAAATACCATGTATGCACAATATGTTACATATAAACATATACATAGATATGGACAAACACATTGTGTGTGTGTGTGTTCCCTTGAAATTATACTGGAATTCCAGGTTAAGAACTTCTGACACAAAGAGAGAGAAGAAGGCTCAAGACTGAGCCATGAAGAAATTTTGAGAACTTCTAGGAGATAAGAAGGTGATGAAATTGGTTGGGAAGGACCTGAGATTCTTTCTCCTTGAAGAGAGACATTCAGAAGATACATGACTGCTGAAGTTGGGGACTTTTAAGGCTGCCACAAAGAGAAGACACCATCCTTAGGATGACTGGTCTTGATTGGTCTAACTAATAAATAATGAAAGGAAAGTGGCAAAAAAACCCCAAAAAACAAAAAACAAAACAAAACAACAACAAAAAAACATTTAGCCTCGCTCTAAATTAAACCAAACAAAAAACTTCCTAACAATTAGATTGTTTTGGGAGGTACTAGGTTCCTCTTTTGGATCTGCAGGTAGTGCCAAAAGGACCGCTAATCAGATGTGTTGAAGGGGACACGTTGTCTGGAATAAAGATCACTAAGGTCCCTTCCAACTCTGAACTTGTGTTATGAGTTTCTCCTAGTACATGTTCTTTCTCATTTTGAGATTTGATGTTATTTTGCCAGTTCTTGCACAACTTTGTACCTGGAGCTTAACTTCCACTGTAAGCCCCTTTTATGACTTCCTGGCATTTTGGGATGCCAATGCAAACACAAGCAGAATCAGAGTGGATCCCACAGGAACTACTTCCCAACTAGAAGAAAACACCTGGACTGTGAACATATTTCTGTACAAAGGACATCATACCCTACAGAGTAGATTTATAATTTTTGTGCTAAATTCATTTTAAAAGAATGCGCATCCTTTTTAGATTCAGAGATTCAGGATTTTAAAGGTCCTTAAATGTATGTACATCAAAATTGTTCACTTACATATAAGGAAACTGAGGCTCAGAGCTGGTAGGTGATATGCTCACAATCAAACCAAATGGCACAGCTGGGATTTGAACCTGCATCTTCTGACTTCCAATCTATTGCATTGTACCAGGATGATTCTAACCCAAAAGCTCCTTAGCAATTGAAAACATCATTTATGTATAATTATATATTCATTAAAACTGCATTAATCAATAAATACTTTTTCATTAAATACTCACTATGTGATAAGGGATACACAGACAAAAAATAAGTATTTCCCAATGTAGGGGAATTTGTATTCTATCAAGAGGAACAATAATGTCATCCTACAATTTCTTAATAATTCAAGGGGCCAAGTTTTCATTGCAGTGCATCTTATTCCATGGACATGGATGTCAACTTCTTTTTGCCTTAACAGATGGTCTAAGAGAGTTGCCATGGTAGAAACAGCTATCGCTCCATGAGCAAGCGGATGACAAATTTTTCTGAAGGGGCTTAGACTGCATTTTGGAAGAATAGACACAAAACCTATTTCAGGATCTCTGCTTGAAAACATTTTTTTCTTGGCCCCATAGTGCGGAACAAGGGAACATGAGTAGAAATTCCAGAGGGGGAAGATTCAGATTTAATGTTAAAAACAAAAACAAACAGTTTCTCCAATACTGAACTTCTTTTGGTAGAAAAGTGATGTACTAAGTCAGTTTTGACTGAACCAGACTGTGGCCAAATAAGGATTAACATTGAGGGATATTGCAGAATTTTAGGAGGGAGACTCAAATGTGATGATGAAAGCCAAAATTTTGAAAAACCATTAAATGAATGTTAGCTATCATTGATTGTCAATTCAAAATTTAACCCATTATCTCTCCTCCCTCTCTAAACCCATTTCCCCTCCAAATATCCCTATTACTGATGAGGGCATTAATTTTCTTTTTATTTTTCAGATACGTAAAATTAGAAGCTTCCTTGACTTCTTATTCCCCCTTATTCCTCCTTAGCTAGTTGGCCACTAAGTCTTATTATTTCTAATTCTACGATGATCTTCCCATCAATGCCCTTCTCTTCATTTGGGTGTCCCCTAACTCAGATCACTCCAGCATCATCCCTTATCCATGATGGCCTTATGATCTGTCTCTCTCTTCCCCAATCTGCTTTCTGCACAGCTGTCTAAGTGATATTTCTAAAGCATAGTTGTGACCAGGCTATTTTTCCACTCAAAAAGTTCTTGTAGATGGCATTTGCCACTAGAATAAAACAATACTTCCAGCTTGAAAATTAAATGTTGTTGCAATGTGGCTTCTATTTACATTGCCAGTCTTGTTGAAAAAAAAATTACTGCCTGATGGGCATACTTTGCTCCAGGCAAACAGCTCTGTTTGATGTTCCCTCTGCATGCCATTTTCTCCTCAGTCATTGGACTTTGCCTATCAGAAACCCTCCTGATCTCCATTGGTATTTGGTTTCTCTCCTTTTGAAAATTACTTTCTTATGCTTTGAAATTATTTTATCTATAATTTTTAGAAATGACTTTCTATGTTGCTTTGCATATTTCAATCAGTCACTGAAAGAATATATACTTACTAAGCATTCACCTTATATCCAGTGCTGTGCTAATTGGTGGGGATATAAAGAAAAAGTAAAAATAGCTTTGCCCTTAAGAAACTTACATTCTGGTAGGGGAGCTATATTCTTAAGTTGGTGTATGATACACATACATATAATATGTGTATATATATACATATATGATGTGTATCTACTTATTATTGATCTATTATTGAGATATCTATCCATTTATCCTCTTATTTTGACATTTTCTCGATTATATAATAACCAGAGATGGAACAGACCAGACTACCAAATTGTGGATATAAAAAGAATATTTTCTGAAAGAACTATCAGAGTTGCCTTCAGAAACTAGAGTTGGTGGGAGTTAGTAGCAATGGTGAGAGAAGAGCAGAGAGAAACACATTTGCTATTAATAAAATTCAATGTAGTCTCTCTCCTAAGCTCTAGTACTTGATCATCAACTGTCTCCTGTACATTTCCAAGTAAATATACGACAGTCATTTCAGATTCAACATGTCCAACAACAGAACTCATTAACTTTCTATTACTTTTTATATTCTGAATTTAGCAAAATGAGAATTTTATATACACAAGCAAAAAAGAGATTGCACAAAATACTTGTTATTATGCACAATTTACTTCTCTTTTAAAATATAAAATAAATTCAAAATGTAAATTTCAGAACTTTCCAACTTTCCTTTAAGTCCTCTCTAAAATTTTATCTCTATGAGACTCCTTTCTTGATCCATCTTATTACCAGTGCCTTCCCTCTATTGACGATCTCCAATTTGACTGCTCTATAATTTCTGTGCATGGTGTCTTCCCATTATATTGTGAGCTTCTTGAAAGTTGGAATAGTCATTTGCTTTCCTTGGATCCCCAATATTTAGGATAGCATCTAGAATTATTACCTTCCTCCTTCTTCTGCTCCCTCACCTTCTATTCTGGAGCTGCTGCTCAAGATGATCCCTCTCCTCCTAAAATGTTCTCAAGCCATCTCCCTCCTTTTCTGCCTTTCCCATTCCCATCAAGGTTTATTCCTTCTCCTCCCACTGTATTTGTCCCAGCTCATGTCATTCCTTTTTCACGCTGGCAGGTTTTATTTTGTTAACTGACCTTGAGACCCATCTTTGTCTTTTCTCATCTTTCCTGTAATGAATTTTTTTCCTTATGTTTCATTTGCTGGGGTGGTTTAATAGCCCAAGAGTCATCTTCTTCATCTCTTTCCTCCACAAATCTGCCTTTCTATGAGGTGAATTCCTAATTGTTTTCCTCCATGTGATTTCTCAGCTTCCTCTCTTAAAAGGAAATCCCATTTAGATCCACCACTGTAAGAATTTATTTCTGTTTTATCTCTGCCTTCTCTTGTTTTGTTCTTCTCTTTTCCTGAAACCTTTCATCTAAAATTTTCACTTTCCATGAATCCTTTACATCACCTAGGTAAGTTAAGACACATACTGTACCCACCACCATCAACACCACAGCTGCTGTGCACCCAGAGAAGCAGTTTCAAGTGGAGAAGTGCCACCTTTAGTTTGGCATGACTTGTAATGTTAGATTTAGACTTTTCATTTAAGTTTATTATTTATTATCATTATATTATATATTATGTAATATATATAATATAATATATGGAATATATTATATGTACAATATAATATAATATGGAATATATTATATTTATTATTATAAGCATCTAAGGTGCTTAATATGTGTTAGTTAACTGACTTTTTTTCTTTGCTTTTGTCTGTGTGTGTGTGTCTGTCTGTTTCCCTCCCTCCCTTCCTCTCTTTTTATATGTATCTCTTGTTCCCTTGCCTCCCCATCACTCTATTTCTGTCTGTCTGTCTCTGCCTTTCTCCCCTCTTTTCCTACCCTTCTGTCTGTTCTAGTTCCTCTTACACACACACACACACACACACACACACACACACACACTCAAAGGAATAGAAAAATGTTCTGATTATAATGGTAAAGGACTTTGGGTTGATGAGGTCAGTCTCAAACAACTTGCTTAGTGATTGATATATGCCTCCATAAACAGGCTCCCCCCACCAAAGGACATGTGTGACCATAGACTTCTGATTGGTACCTATCATTAGGGACTGTTGAAGTTCATTGATGGCTGAATAGTCTTTGTAGACTAAAAAGAGGAAACAATATCTATTCTTGCTCTTTTTTCTTGTTTTTGATGTGTGGTCAAGACTCTCTTGGACTTCATAATGGGAAAGGAGGATTTCTTTCCCTTCTTTCTTAGCAGGAATGATGGCAGGTAAAGATACCAGTGATCAAAGAGCAACACTGAGATAGATGTCTCTAATCCTGACAGCTTCCTCATGAGTTAGAGAGATTGAGAGTTCCTGGGTGCTGACTAGCAGGGGGGCGGTATTTTCTATAATGACATCTTTCTCAGAGGGGAAGATGATGGCTGCCAAGATGATGATATATTTATTCAATGGCTTACCAAAAGCCTTAGACTTTTAACTGATGCAAGACAGTGAAAACTGGTTAAAATGAAGTCAGTTCATCAGTTTTATATATCTCTTGGGAGTCTTTATCATCAGGAAGCATTTAATAGAGGTAATAGGGAACCTTTTTCTGTATCTATTTCTGTAAGTGCTTCTAAGAATACTTTTCATTCTTAAATATCATTCCTACCTCCTGGGAGAATATATTAGGAATAATGGGCTTCTGTTTCCTTTTAAAAGTATTTGTCAGTGATTACTTAAGAGTCTTCTGCTTTTTATACATTTCTTTTGTGACAGAGGAAATGAATAGCTGTCCTATACCTGATATTTACTTCATTGTTTAATGAGTAATCTTTCTGGCAAGGATCCTATTAAATTCTTTTCAGATGACCCTAAGCATGAGCCAACTTTAACTTTTTATGAGATTTCCCCCAGAGTTCTATACTGAATTGGGGATAGATGATTAATGAGTCTGTAAGTTCAAGAAAAAGTCTGATCCCACTTTTTGGAGACTGGGTTCCATGAGGACTGAACCTCATTATTGTTGCTTAGTCATTCTATTGTGTCAAACTCTTTGTGACCCTATGGACCACATTGTCCACAGGATTATCTTGGCCAAGATACCCGAAGAGGTTGGACATTTTCTTCTCCAGTGGATTAAGGCAAATAAGCTTCAGTGATCTACCCAGGATCACACAGTGAATTAAATTTTGGTCTTTCTAACTCCAGGCCCAGTGCTTCACCCACTAAGCCATGTAGCTGCTTGAACTCTGAGTTGGAGTCTTCAGTGAGAAGCCCTCCTTTTCCCCTGTCCTCATGTAGCAGATGATATTTGGACGCAGTTATTTTTTTTTTATTGTCTCCCCCTTTTAGAATTTAAGCTCCTTGAGAGCAGGAGTTGTTTTCCGCCTTCCTTTTTCTTTGTTTCTCTGATACTTTGTATTGTGCTCGATACATCATATCAATGCAATAAATACTTATTGACTTTCTGGCTTATTGATATGTTGATTTTTCTTGTTCAACTACAACAAGCCCCTAGAGTCCCTTTATCTCTTCATCTTCAGGATCTAGCACTATGGCTGAAACTAGTAGGTATATAAAATAAAGTGTCAATGTGTGCTATAGGTTGGTTGCTATATTCAGGTAACTTTGCTGAGTTTAGAAGGATCCCAAAATCTTGGGGTCCCAGAATGGGGTCGCGAGGAGTCTCAAAATAATTTGTAGGCTTGAACCCATCACCAAGTCAAGGAGCAAAGTTTATTGTAATTGTAATGTCAATTGAAGCAAGCTAAGTTCCAAAACAATTTAGCTAAAAACCAGGAGCAAGAAGATAAATTTATAGTAAAAAGAGAGATCAAATGCTTCATGTCACTGCTATGCTAATTTTATGGCTTAGAGCTAGAATTGAAGAGTGGTCTTTCAGGTGAAGATGAAGAGTGGTTTGATATCCAGCTCATTATTATCTCAGAAATTTTGTTATTATTGACCAACAGATCCTAATCTGGAAGGCAGCAGTGTCTGTGGAACTAGACTCTGCCAAGGTTTGGTGCCACAGAGCTACTGCCACATTTCCCCAAGAAGGTGTATGCCATCCACTTTATTAATTTATTTTTATTTGAGTTCAGTTAAGTCTGTTTCAAGTCAGAGCCATTGGCTCCTGTTTACTGACTTGGCTTTTCCAAATACTATTAACAAAACCCTCTCAAAGCACCTTAAATTAAAGAATAACTAAAACAAAATGCAAGCTGTCAGTGTTATTAGATATCATATTTTCTGTTGGTCTGTTAATGAAGCTGGCCAGAAAGTGTGACAGTGCCCACATGTTTTCAATCAAGTCTCTGTAAAAGGAGGAAATGAGGGAGGTGATCTTTGACTATGTGTCTGACACTATCAATTCACCAACCATATAGCCTTGTGGAAGTCTAAGTTGTCTTTTTAAAAATAATAATAATTCTAACTCATTTATATAGTGTTTTAAGATTGACAAAATACATTAATAAATTTCTCAGTAAAAAAAGGGACTTTGGTGGAAATCTTAGCTATCAGAATGGATGTCCCAATGACTTTTAAGGGGGATTTGACTTGTTCTATTTAATCCCAGAATGCAGAAGGAGGAGCAGTGTGTGTGTGTGTGTGTGTGTGTGTGTGTGTGTGTGTGTGTGTGAGAGAGAGAGAGAGAGAGAGAGAGAGAGAGAGAGAGAGAGAAAGAGAGAAAGAGAGAGAGACAGAGAGAGAGAGAGAGATAGATGCTGAGGAAGATTTATGTTTAATGAAAGGAAAAACTACTCAAGAATTCCTCATAGTGGAAGGATTATCACTTTAGAGTTAGTAGGATCTCAAAAGACCAACTAATCCAGCCTTCTCATTGTATAGATGAGGAAACTAATGTCCAGGGACATGATAATAATAATAGATAACAACTATAAAGTGCTTATTGTGTATCAGGAACTGTGCCAAATGATTTACAATTATTATTGCATTTCATCCTGTAGAGTAGGTGCTATCATTATCTCCATTGTATAGATAAGAAAACTGAGGCTCAGCAAGATGAAATTAATTTCTTCAAGTCATATAGGTAGTAATAAGAACTATTATTCCAACATATTGTCTGACTCCAGTACCCTTCCTCCTATGTTGTATAGTCTCTTTTATTGAATTTTCCCCTGGAGACTTGGATAGCCATTTGTTGATGATATTATAAGGAACATTCTTATTCAAGTGTATGATGGATAAAATGGTTGGTTGACTTGCAAGCAGGAAGACCCATGTTCAAACCTTGTCTAAGACACTTATTAGTAATGTGACTCATGTAGAAATCAGAAAATCTTCTTTGAGCCTTAGTTTCCCTATCTATGAAATATTAATAATAATAATTATTATTATTACTAAGCTTAACTTAGAGAGTTGATATAAGGATTAAATGAAATACTAGATGCAGAATGCTTTTGAAAGCTTACATTATTGCTAATTATTATTACATCTCTGCTGGTACCACTACTACTATTCCTAATATTCCTACTACTTATTGCTATTGCATGTTGGTCTAGATAGTTTCTTAACTGCCTTTCATTATTTATCTTCTGTGATATACATATATATATATATATATATACATACACACATATGTGTGTGTGTGTGTGTGTCCATAGATAACTCATACTTCAAGATAGTTTATGATATGTTGCCTGGGACAGGAAAAATCACAGACGGCATGGATATTGACTTCATCAAATGATTGGGGGGGCAGCCACAAGTCATGTATTGATATTATTTTTTAATAGATAATTCGGTATGATCCATCATTTCAAAGCTATGGGGCAGACATTCAGTAGATACTCTCATTCCTTTCCAGAAAAAGCAACTCCAAGAGTAAAGGTTACAGCTCAAAATTTGCAGCTGCAGAGAACAACCAGTCTAATCCATTAGCCTCCTCATTATCTCACCTTGTTTATGGAAGTTTCTTGAAATTCTCCCTTCTCCCACCAATGGTAACATTCCCTCTGATTCCTTCTATTGTCCCCAACCTGACACACTGGGCAGATATTAAAACCATACATTTTCTAACTGCTATACAATGGTACCTTAACCTTTAAAGGGAATAAGTCTGGTTGAAAAATAAAACACTGAATGATTGAATGGAGACAATATTCTGAAATTTAAAATAAACTCAGTGGAACTATTCATCTCCACATGCCGAGTGGAAAAAATGGTTCTGAATTTCTGAATTCAGAACATTGAAAAACATTGAAAAATTGTTTTAATTTTCACAATTCTGACCTCCATGTGGTCAATTAATCAATTAACAATAATTAATTAAGCACTTATTAAGTGGCAGATACTACACCAAGCCACTGGGTATCCAAAGAGAAAATATAGCAATCCCTGCCTTTGGGGAGCTTACATCGTACTGGAGAAGAGATGATTGTGTGTGTGTGTGTGTGTGTGTGTGTGTGTGTGTGTGTGTGTATCAGCAACCTCAGAGATTGCATCATTAAAAGGCTATGTAAATATGGATCTTTATAGCTTGTAATACCAGAGAGAAGCTTTGAGGAAATTACTTGATCCGTCATGTATGAAAAAAGAATGAAAATCAGAATAGAGGATGAATAACATTACTTTAAGATTAATATTTTCACTTTTTTTAATTATCAAGAGAATTATCCAAAGATTTTGCCTTCTATTTTTGAGATAACTGAATGGTAGGACTTTGCTTCCAGAATGAGTCAGCAGTTTTAAAAGCAGATTAACAAAATACATAGAAGTAAGAAATGGGCTTTTGAATTTAGAGAACAGGGACTATTTTAGTCTTAGTGGATTATAGAGCATGTGAAATGGAATGGTATGATAGAAAGTTTTGAAAAGTTACAGCAGCTTGTAGAGGATTTTAAATATTCAAATTAGGAATATTGTGTTTTGTCTAATTGGCAAAAACCATTAGACCACTAAAGTTTTTTCATCAGGGGAATGACATGGTCACAGTTTTACTTTATAAATGTTACTCTGGAAGGTATTTAGAAGATAGATTAGAGGGAAAGACTGGAAACAGAAGAATGGCTGCTATTGTGATGATCTACAAAAGAGGTGATGAATTCTTTTTTTTTTTTTTTTTTTTTTTTTTTTTTGTTGTAATTGGGATTAAGTGACTTTCCCAGCTAGGAAGTGTCTGATATCAGA
>JAJPUD010000962.1:443881-463836 GCA_023553655.1 Myrmecobius fasciatus
ATGTCATATTTTTACCATGAAATTTCTCCCGGTTCATTTAGTGTGGTTCTTTGAGCACTGGACAAAGAAGTCCATTTTAATTCAAACCAACAAAATTTTGTTACCAAGGCCTCATTAATTCAGGGAGTAGAAGAATATCACTGCATTAAATGAAATGGCTCTAAATTCTAAAAGCATGAATGTTAAACCAAATAATTTCTTTCTAGGTGAGGGAACATTAGGAACAAAATGGACCTCTTGAAGACCAAGAAGAACGAAGTTGTAAGAAAATTATTGGCTTAATCAGGAATTGCTTCTATGAGATTTAGAAGGGAAGCAGAGCATCCTTGCAGTTATAAAAGTGGATCCCATTGGGTTAACCAACAGTGTCAGCCAAACTATCATAGTTTGCATTTATATAGATCTGTATATTGCTTTACATTTTTCATGCCTTTCTTGAAACTGCCAAGCATATCAACTCATTACCACCTCCTGTATCTTCTTCTCATTTCCATGTCAGCAACTCAACTCAGCTTCCCCAAAGGATTGGTATCTTTCTCCTCTCCCTTTATATTCACGGAAACTTGCTTTCTCCATCTGTTGGAAATGATTGACACTAAAATGTTATTGATTTAGAGGGCTCCATTTGACATGACTCCCAGGGGCATTAGCATTTAAACAGGCTATGAACTGACAATGTCTAGCATCCAAAGCCTATGGAGTAAAGCAGATACTATTGGTTATGCAATTCTTCATGCGCTCCCATAAATATCAGTTTGTGAGTTAGCATTCATTCTACTTTAGTAAATAGAACAATTTCGGAGAGGAAACTGGCTGCTTCTCATATTTCTGATAATCTGTGATTAGTTTTCAGGTACATGGAGTTATATAGTGGGCATTAGAATGACCCATAACTTAGAGAGCAATACAGTATCCTGTGGAGGAGGGAAGACTAGGATTCACACTACATCCATCATGTTAACTTGTAGAGGACTATGGAGGATGGCAAAAACAGCTGGATCTAATTTTCTTGATGGGTGGAGATCAATTGTTCAGAGTGAAAAATTCAGCATGATTCATCAGGCCAGAACAATATTGGCAAAAGGCTGAAACCATGCTGTGAGACTGTTTCAGTTGTCAAGAGGCTTGGCAGGTGACTCGATTAACATTTTTTTTGGTGTCCGTGGCTATTAATGCTGGGGCCACAGAGCAAATTAAACAGACCTTCTGGTAGAAATAGTGACCCATATCTGAAAAAGTCACAAATATATATATCAGATGTTTGAGAGAACTTTGACTATTTTTGACCCATCCAAACTCATAACTTTATCTACTTTTGTTTTCCTTTCATTTGGAAAATTTGTCTCCAACCTTGCAGAACTCCATGTACTGAACTTTTTCCTTCTCCTTTCCTGGTAAAAACCCCATTTTCTCTCCCTGCTAGGAATGATTCATACCAAATGCCAAGTTCTGCAAGAGCTTACTTTGCCATCCCTAGTTATCTCAATAAACACTCAGTAAATGTATATTAAAAGCCAATGTGCATAGAACATGGAATTAAATTAAGAATACATAAGGCACCATTCCAATCCTTTTGAACCTATATTATACTGGGGGATGAAATATGAACCAAACTAATTATAATATTTTGAACAATCATACAGGCATTCAAGCAGTCAAAGCAAATTGTTATGTCAGGTGTAAGGGACAATGTTATTACTGAGATGGGAGGTGGTCAGAGAAAATTTCCTAAAGCAGCTGCGAGTTAGTTTGGATTTGTAAAGAAATACTTAGAAATTCAACATTTGAAGAATATAAAGGACAGTATTCCAAACCTTGGGAAGGATATAATCAAAAGCAGAGGAAAGATGTTACATGTGTTCTTGGAGGCTGGAGAAATATTTATTTTTGTTTGACCATAGAAGGTGAAGGAAGAGAATAACAAGAAGGGGCAAGATAAAGAGATGCTATACTGTGGACTAAGTCAGTCACTCACCAGAGCATTTATTAAGCATCTAACATATATCAGGTTTTGTGCTAAGTGCCAGAAATACAAAGAAAAGCTAAACTAGCTCCTGCTTTTGAGGAGCTCATAATCTAATGGGGAAAGAACTAGAAGAAAAAGTCAGGACTCAATTTGCATGGGGATCCCCCAGAAGTGGAATTTCTTCTACCAACACTGATGTAAGTACCTTCTTAAAAACAATAGCTGATTGTAGGGTGGAGAAGGTAAGTGATTTGTCCAGGATCCAACCACTAGTATGTATCAGAGGCCAGGCAGGAACTCAAATAATTATAACTTTCAGGTTAACTAGACACAATCAAGACTTAGACAGAAGAGTTGGAAGGCAATTAATGTAAGGGGGGAGGCACTAGCATCTGGGATTGGGGTGTGATATCTGATAGAAGATGAGATTGAATATTAGGCAAATGAGTTTGAAATTTATCCAAGAGGCAATAGGGAAGAACTTTGTGGAAAGACAGAATATAAAATAGATTCAGTAGCATTGGTTTCAACTTTCCTTTGATCTCTGTAAAAATAATTTAGCTAAAAAACCCACCTGGCTCTCTGAGACACAACATGACATTCTCTTTATAGGTTTCCTTTTATTAGGGGAATTAGAATTCCCAAAGCATTCAGACAAGCATGCTGATGGGAGCTATAAATCAGGGCCTGTATAGTTAAGCCAAACAGCCTGCTTCTTCACTCCATCTTCAGAGGAGAGCCTGGGAGGCAAAGATTTATGGTGTCAGGATCAGAAACCTTCTTGGGCTTCATTTACTTCATTTATGGGAGAGCCTAATACTCATTTTTCACTCCAAGAGACAGATAATGGTTTCTCTGTGAAGAGGGATGCTCAGCCAGGCAGCCTACAGGCAAGTGCTTCTCCAGTGTATTGCATTTGAATGCTGATTATTGCAGATGTTGGGGGCAGGACCAGGAGTGTTCACCTTCAAGCTTCAGGGAGTAGAGGGGGAGAAGTTTGTTCATTTCACTGGAGAGCTGGGACAGATGTCAGAGAAGAAAGATAGGTTAGCTCTTAGCTCCTTCAGTTAATCCACTGGGAGGACACAGAGTCAATTTGTAGGATGACCTTGCACTGTCATGTTTTGTTTTCATGTCATTTAGCCAGCTTTTTACAATCCTAGAAAATGAAGTGAAAAACTCTGGATTCTCAGTCAGAGACTTGGGTTCAAATCCTGCCTCTATTCCTTTCTCTGCCACTCCCTTCCTTTATTATACTGTGGTCTCTACTTCTGACTCCACCATGCTTCATTAGCCTTCTCATACAAGAAGATCCCTTACTCTGCAGCTTTCTCAGGAGAGAAGCTTCTTCCTTTTGATTATTTTCTTTTGGAACCTTCATTTTGAGGAGAGGTTCCCCTGTCAGCTATGGGCACTCCTTCATTCTTCCTCAGCCTCACTGGCTCCTGACTCTCAGAATTTCTCTCTCTCCCATATTGTTATGGAGGAACTTCCTGCAAGCCTTTTTCTTCCTTCCTTCCTCCCTCCTTCCCTTCCTCCCTTCTTCCTTTCCTCCCTCCCTCCCTCCTTCCCACTCATCCTCCCACCCTTCATCTCTTTTCCTTTCTTTCTTTCTTTCTTTTTCTTTCTTTCTTTCTTTCTTTCTTTCTTTCTTTTTCTTTCTTTCTTTCTTTCTTTCTTTCTTTCTTTCTTTCTTTCTTTCTTCCTTCCTTCCTTCCTTCTTTCCTTCCTATTTTTCTTTCTTTCTTTCTTTTCTTTTTGAAAAAATGAATCAGGCCTTGAGGATAGCTACATCTTGCTCCCATCTCTATTTCTGACTTTGTGAATGACCATTGGAAAATTGTTTTCCTTTCTAGCTAATAACAATGGTACCCTTTTCTCAATCTTCCTCTTGATTTCTTTGCGGGTTTTGACATTATTGGTCACCATCCTTTCCTAAAATTTCTCTCTCTTTCAGTTTCCAGGACATAATCTCTCTTGATTACTCTCCTTTCTGTCTGATGGTCCCTTATTCATTGGTGAACCTTATTGATGTATTCTCTTTCCCTTGTTATTCAAATTTTTCTTCTGTTTCTTTAACCTTGCTTCTTTGCTTCTGTTTCTATAACCTTGCCTTTGTTGAGCTCCTCCACTATTATGTGTTCAATTATCACCTAAAGTTTATTGTTCTTAAAATTATATGGCCAGTTCTGTTTACCCCAGAATTACTTCTTATCCCAAACTCTTTTGTATCTACTTGTACTTGGATTTTCAAATGGTATCTTAAATACATGTGACAATGGAGATAACTTTAACAATACTCTGGTTAGTGATGTCAAGCAAGAAATAAAATAGGGATGACAGAGCACATTAACTGTTTGCCTTTGTCATAGATGATGTCTTAGGAACACATAGTTCAAATCAAAGTGGAATTTCATATAGATAGTAAGATTCTCCAGATGGCCTTGTTCTCAAACTTTGGCTTATTGATTGTATAAAACTTAGAAGGAATTTTAATAAAATAATAAATAAGATTTTTGATTATTTAAAATATAGAAAATATTTAAAAGATGGAAATTGGATAACATGGCACATGCCTGAAACCCCAGATAATATGAGACATTCAGCCTGATGGATCATTTGAACTCTGATGTTCAGAGCTACAGTAGCGTTAAGGTTTTTTGGTTGTCTGCATTGAATCTGGCACCAATATGGTGGCATAAGTAAGCTTTGAAGCGTGTGTGTGTGTGTGTGTGTTTGTGTGTGTGTGTGTGTGAGAGAGAGAGAGAGGGAGAGAGAGAGAATGGATCAGTCTGCCTAAAGAGGAGTGGATAAGCCTGGGTCATAAATAGAATAGATCAAGGCTTTACAACCAATAAGCAGTGAGATCAGTAGCAGAACTTGTACATCTTGTTCTTATCTGAAAGAAATGGTAAGGTCCAATCTCAATTATATTCTATAGAATTGCACGTTTTACATATATTGGCTTATTTGCCATGTAGAGGAGAGAGTGGGAAGAAGGGAAGGACAAAGTAATTTGGAACACAAGGTTTTGCAGAGGTAAATGTTGAAAATTATCTATGCATATGTCTTGAAAATAAAAAGCTTTAATCAAAAAATCATTTTATATACTATATTTTTCAGTTCTTTGTATATAGACAGTATCTTCTTGCATATGTTCTTTAATTAATTTGGGTATTTATAATAGTCATAATGACTTAATCTCTCAGTTATTCTTAAAACAACTGTTTTAACTGTCGTGTATATAATATTTTCTTGATGCTGTTCTTTGTGCTCTTCATTATTTCATGCAAATCTATTTTTATGTTTATTGAACTCATTATTTCTTATAGCACAATAGTATTTAAACAAAGCAGGACTGAAATAGCTGAAGAGAAATGTGAGATGTACAAATTTAGAAAATTCACCCTAAATGTTCAAATGGATGATTTGTCCCTGGCCTGTGGTACATTCTGCTGAGTTTCTTTTGGCCTTCTCAGCCACAGTTGATTACATGATAAATGGACTCTATAACATAATGATATTATTTTAGTCCTCTTCAAGAATGAAGAGCAATAACCAGTTAACCTATCCCATCATAATCATGTCACACTTATTCAACAATTCCCCAGTTAATGGACAATTCTACAATTTCCAGTTCTTTTCCACTACAAAGATTGATGCAAGAAATGTTTTTGAACATATAAGTTCTTTTCCTTATTCCATAATCATTTTGGAAGTAGAACTAGTAATGATATTGCTGGGCCAAGGAGTACATGCAGTCTAATAACTCTTGGGGCATAAATGCAGATTGCTTCAAAATGGTTGGATCAGTTGAGAATTCCACAAGCAATGAATTAGTGTCCCATTTTGGGGGGTGATATTTAGTGAAAATCTAGAAATAGAAGTAATGACCACAAATCTCCAACATCAAGAATATTTGAAAGCAGATTGATCCTATTTCCTTTTTTCCCCTCAAACAGAATTACTATACAAGTAGATCAGAGGAGAAATGGTTTATCTCATTTAACCAGACATTTGATAAGGTGTACCATTTTGAGAAGAGATGGAGATGCAAGATATTAGATTGATAACTAGTTAAATGGATAGATTAAAAGAGCAGAAAAGGTACTTTTCCAGTTTGACAAGAGTCAATAGACATTTATTAAGTGCCTACTACATGCCAGGTACTGTTCCAAACACCGGGAAGCCTTCAATGGAGTGATTCAGGAAGTTGTGGTTGTCCCTGTACTATTTAATTTCTTTTTATTAGTGATGAGATGAAGGCATACATTGTGTGCTTCGCAAGTTGACAGCTAATTCAAAGATGGGTAGAACAGATAATACACTTGAATGAGAGAACAAGAATACAAAGAGTTCTTGGCAGGCTAAACTTCAAGGTAAATTAAATAGAATGGTATTTTAATAGGGGAAATTAATAAGGGCAAAGTCTTACATTTGAGTTAAAAAACTCAATGTCACAAGTGAGAGATGAGTAGTTACAGTTAGATAATAGTTTTATGGGAAAAGAGCAAGGATTTTCATGGACTACCAGCTCAATATGATTCATCAGTGTGGTAAATAAGTGAAAAGAAGTAATTGAACTTGGGCTGAATTGAAAGATATGGCTTCTAGAATAAGGGCATGATAATCCCTACTTAAATCACATTTAGAATAATACATTCTGGTTTGGGTGCAATGGAAGTATTTTTATAAACCAAAGAAGGTAAAGGTAAATAAGGGTATCCAGAATAGAAAAAGTTCTTGAGTCTATACCATATGAAGATTTAAAGGAAGAATTGGGATTTTTTTTTTCAAGACAAGATAAGGTAAAGAAGGGGTTTGATGGTCATTGTCAAGTATATGAAAGTCTATCCCATCAAGGAATAATGAAACATGCTCTGCTTGGTCACAAAGGATAGAATTAATATTAATAGAGAAAGTTGCAAAGAGGCAAATTAATACAAGGGGAAAACACTTTTAAACAAGGATGGGTCACCTTGAAAGGCAGTAAGTTTCCCAGCACTAGAGATCTTTAAGCAGAACCTGAAGAACTGCTAGTCAGTATGGCTTCTTTTTCACATATTATTTGAATTAGATGACTGATGAATTCTCTCCCAAGCCTAATATTCTGTAAATCTCTGAAATTAATCAGCAAAAGCTTAAATTTCATTAATCTTTCTCCTTTCCTCTGAACCTGTTTTGTTTTTTTAAAATTCATCTGAAGTTTCAATGGCTTAAAGAATTCATGTGTTGAATTTGCCATAAGAAGGTGTGAGGTCATTTTAGGAGCCTATACCAGCGCCTTCTACACTAGTTATTTTATAACATATTCTCTCCTGGAACAAAAATCAAAGAACCTCTGAATCTTAGATTTCAAGTGAACCTCAGAAGACACCTAGTACAATTTATTTCTGGATAAAGATGCCATTGAAATCATTCCTTAAACATGGATTATTGGTCACTGGCTGAAGACCTGCAGGGAGAAGCAACAAGCTAGCCAGTATGGTTTTAGGACAATTAAGCTTAAGATTTTTTTCTTTCTTTTTGGACTTCTATATATCATTCTTGGTTCTGCCATCAGAAGACAAGAAGAAGAGTTGTAATAAAAGGCAAAGGTAAAATTTATTAAAGCTCTTCTACTTGTTTCTAGACTCAATTTTCCCAACATGATATTTTCTTGGTATTTCCTCTTGGCTGACTAATTCTGGCTCAGTTAAATTGAGTATCTGCATAACTTTTACCTCTATTTGACATGAAATTCAGGAACCATTATTCTCTTACTGTGCAATTATGTCCCTGATTCTTCTTTTATGGAAAATTTCTATAATCGGGTTAGGTGCCCAGTATAAATATAACTAAGTAGATCTTTTAGGTTAAAACTGAATGACTAGTGAAATACAGATATAAGTTTTGAGCAACTGGGGACAGTTAAATGGCATAGCGCACCAACCTAGAATTTGGGTGGACCTGAGTTCAAATTTAGACTCAGATGCTTAATGCTTACTAGCTGTGTGACCCTGGGCAAGTCACTTAACCCCAATTGCCTTAACTCTCTCCCATCCCCCCAAAAATGATCCATTTGGTCTGGAATTTTCTTCTTTTCTATATTCCAAAACAATAAGCATTCAGCCTTTCTTTCCACCTATCTGTTATGACTTACATATTCCTGTCTAAGTGAAGATCCTTCAATTTCTTACAATGGCATGGGGATAATTAGGCAAATGATGCAAAGACTTGTGAAATCAAGATATAATTCTGTGAGGTTAATATCATAACTGTTTCAGCTTTGTGTTAATGAAAAGAAAGGCAAAACATTTTCTCAAGAAAAGAACTTATGGTCTGTCTTATAAATGACTTTAAAGAGAAATTCACTTTTATTAGGGTTTATTCATTTGAATATGTCTAGAAATTGAAAATTTGTTCATGCATATCACTTTGTTTGAAATTGGCTAATCAATATGTTTATACATATCCTCCTGGAAATTTTCATTGTAGTTAATCTGGCCACTTCTAAATGAATTAATTTGTGTACTAGAGTCCATCTTCTTATGAAAAGTTTTCTGTTATTAATTTTTTAGCAGAATCTTTTCCTCCTATTGGGGGCATAAATAATACCATGTATAAAAATCAGATTCTAATTTTCATTTTGTATCTGAGTTTCTCTGATATATCAATGTGACAATTGAATCACTTAAAATATAAATGTCTGATCTAAAAGGTTTCAAATTTCGTTTTCTAATAATAGAAACATAATGTTTGAGGTAGTTTCCACTATTTGACCTGGTTGTTGGCACAGTACAGTTAAAATTTTGCTAAGAACTAATTTGTAGGAGATTTTTAAGAGATCTCTACAAGTGATCTGAATCAGAGAAACCAATCAGCTGGAAACTCTTCTGAGACTCACCCAAATCAGAAGATTGTATCAAATGTTTCCAGAGAATCAAATGGATGTTAAGATGAGACTTCTATAAAATGAACAATTTTTTAACTGTTTAAGTTTCTCTTTGCACCTTTTATCTGTAATATCTACTTATCAAAGGGAATTATCTTCTTTGATTTTGTCAAGGTGCAGGCTGATCTTTCCCTTTTCCCTCCTTACATTTTCTCTCATAAATCCTACAGTTAGAAACCCTTGTTAAAGTGTTTATCATATTAGTTAGTGATTCACCAATGACTCTTCATTTCTCAGTTGAATCAAATGAAGGAATGAGAGAAATGATTATTATAACCAATTTAGGTGGGGATCTAGGCTTTTTTTCCTGTTCCATTTCCTTATTTGAAATTCAGACTTTATGGGACATTACTACCAAAAAATGTACTCCACCTAGAACATCTTAGTTAGGTGAATACCTACCCATTGTGTTCAAGTAAGGTTTGGTGGGGATAAATTCTTTGATTAGATTGCCCCAGGATGAGGCAATTTAGAAGTAAATGACATAAATCAAAAGTACAATCTCAAGCTCTTCATCAGAATAGCTCTACCTCTCATGGTAATTTTCATTTTCTCATTAATTGTTAACCAATCGAAGCTGATCACTATCCTCAAGAATATTCACTCTTCCAAGAGTATATAAATTGTAAGCCCAGTACCATAAATGGTCTTTGATATTGGAGAATGTCACTGGTCCCTTTTATTAACAAAATGTTGGCATTATTAATAAAATGATTAAATACCCAGAAAATGTCTCTAACTTTTTAAATGTCACACTACCAAATGATTGAATATAGATAATCTCTTCTCTTCCAACTTCATATACTTGAAGTAAATCTTGACACTAAATTAGGGAGATTTTGACTCCAAAAATGGGAAAACTTCCCCCAACACAATCGACAGATAAGAATAATATTTCCAGTGACCATTGAGGTGGCTGAAGTAGGTATTGTGGAGTGCTTAGAGCTCAGTCACTTATCAAAATTACCAAGGTCATCCATTGGATTCCAAGCCATTGCCTGTCAACTTGATTTTTGTCCTGCCACTGGATTTTGATGATTCTAAAAGAGAGAGTGAGACTGATGACTTAGCACAGCTCTGGCTCACTTTAATTTAATTTGTGTGCAATTCAAGACTTCACCTGTGATGTCATAGATCCTATAAGAAAAAGAAAACTGAACAATTGGTAATCCCTTTTGCCAGTCTTCCTTTTTCTAGGCTAAACATTCTAAGTCTCTTTAAATGTTACTCATAAGACATGAATCTGAGGAGTTTTGCCATTTTTATTAAAACTGTTTTGGATGCTTTCAAGATTATAAACCTCCTTCCTAAAATGTTTTGCCTCCAAATGAATTCCATAAAATCAGAAATAAGGAAGAATGATGATAAAAAAGATGATGATAATGAAGATTTTGTGAAAGATACATTTACTATCTAATGTAATGAAAATTTAGAAAACTTTAAAGTTTGCAAAGTGCTTAAAAGAGAATATATCACGGATCTTTAGAGCACCCTTATGAAGTACATATTACAAATGTTATTATCCCCATTTTGCTTATGAAAAAAAAATTGAGACCTAAAGAGATAGTTACTAGACTATGACTATACACATGAATACCACAATTGGTTGGGTTTAGTATAAGAAAAGAAGTGAAAGGGAACAGGTATGGGCATGTCTAGGTAAAAGGCTATTAACTAAGAGGTAATATTAACTTAAGACATTTTAATTAGTTAATTACAGACTCTTTTTACTATTTGAAATTCTGCTGCCCTTTCCAAAAGAATATTGACATTCTTTTTTTATCTGTTAGGTGGTATTGCTACAAACAATTCAAGTTGCTTAGGATTTACCCTGGGAATCATTTTACTTTAGAAATGTGTGCATTCACTGATTGGAATTACATATTTCAATTAGTAATATCTTCGGTAGCTGTCAGTCATCAACTTTTATAAAACTGCCAAAGATCTTTGCAAGGAACTGGTTATCTCATATAAGAAACAGAAAAAAATATTCTCTGACATGGAATCACCATGGAAAGATACAGGTTTTCCTCACTTTTTTGGGGAAGATATGAGCTATTATGATTTGGGAACACTGCATATAGCATCAGATGTTTTCTATGTGTTGATTAACTTTGTTTAACTTTCTATTTTTCTTGTTTGTTATCAAGAATGAACTCTGAGAAGGAAGAAAGGTAAATATTATAAAATATAAGCAATATCCATAAGGAAAAATGTCTTTTTTTATTTGCAAAACATATGTATGGGTAATTCTTCACATTAACCCTTACAAAGCTTTCTGTTACAAATTTTTCCTTCCTACTCCCTACCCCTTCCCTAGATGGCAGGATATCCACTACATGTTAATTATGTTAAAATACATGACAAATCAATATATATACATATTTCCACACTTATCATTGTTGTGCAAGAAAAAAATAGTGTCTACAAGAAAGAAAAATTAGGTAAAGGAAACACAATGCAAGCAAACATCAATCGAGAGCATGAAAATGTTATGTTGTGGTCCACATCTCATATCCCTCTCTCTGGGTGTATATGGCTTTCTTCAGTGAACAATTGGAAGTGGTTTGAAGCATTTCATTGTTGCAGAGAGTCACGTCCATCAGAATTGATCGTCATATAGTATTGTTGTTGCCGTGTATAATGATCTCCTGGTTCTGCTCATTTCACTCAGCATCAGTTCATGCAAGTCTCTCCAGGCCTCTCTGAAATCGTCCTGCCGGTCGTTTCTTACAGAACAATAATATTCCATAATATTCATATCCCATAATTTATTCAGCCATTCTCCAATTGATGGGCATCCATTCAGTTTCCAGTTTCTAGCCACTACAAAAAGGGCTGCCACAAACATTCTTGCACATGTGGGGCCCTTTCCTTCCATAAGGAAAATTATCAATGAAATTATTATTTTTAAACAAGTAATGACAGCCACAGAAATTCGAAATCTTTGATAATTTCAGGAAATAAACAAAGTCATGTTGTTTTTCTAGCTTGGAAAGGGAATTTGTTCCTATTTCAATTATCTTATATCTTTTCCTATGTTGTTATGTTGTTTTATGAATTGAAACCAATAAAAATCACCCAGAGAGCAATGGAGATACACGTGACTGACACTGGCAAGAAGTAAGATATTATAAACAAACGAAGCATTATGATGGAAGATTATAAAGATGGTTTCAAAGATATGTTTGGACATAAAAATGGATTGATGCAAAGAGGGTGAGAACTGTCCAATGGCCAGTCATGTGTTCATTGGTATTTTTGTGATATCAAGGAAACTCAAGATCTTTTGAATGTTGCTTGCATCTTATTTGACACATGTTTAAGAAGACCTGGACAAAAATACCCTAGGATGGCCAGGGATGTAGCTTTCAGTATACTCCTGCTATCTGGCAAGAATTGTATTAGGAGCTGTAGAGGCAAAGGCAAAATTGAAAGCATCCTTGACCTAAAGAAGTTTCCAGTGAGTCAAAAGGGAAGGTAAATTATTGAAGGGAATATTCAAGTCAAAATTAGAGGTCCAGTGGAGAAATAGAATAAATGGGGCCACATAATAGAATGCAAGCTTCTCGGAGGCAGAATGGGATTTTTGTTGTTGTTGCTTTATTTTGTATGCCCAATATTTAGTATCATAAACATATCTGAGTACCACCTTCAATACTCCTGCTGCATGTCAGCCCTCATTTCAATTTTTCCTTTGGATTTTTTCTTTTGCTTAGTGATGCTGGGCCTCTATTGCTTGATTTTCAGTTCAGCTTTGAAAATCTTTGGTGGTACTGTCAATTTTTCCTCTAAATTATCTGTCAGTATTCTTTCTTGTAGGCAATATTTATTTCTTCTAAAACTCTTGAGCATGGCTCAAGTCTCCTTCTGGATACAAAATTTTGATAATCCAAATAACCCTAAGGTAGCTAGGTGGTACAGGGAGCAACTAGGTGGCATGGAGTACTGAGCCAGGAGTCAAGAAGACCTGAGCTTAAATTTGACCTCAGATACTTAGTAGCTGTCTAATCCCAGACTAGTCACTTTACCCCATTTGCTTCAGTTTCATCATCTGTAAAATGAGATAGAAAAGGATGTGATAAACCACTCTATTATCTTTGTCAAGAAAACCTTTAAAAGAATTAAATATGACTAATTAAATAACAATGCCAAAAAATCACTATTAGATATGTGAGGTCATATTCTTTTGATCTTACAAATCCTAGACTTCTGGGAAATTCTCAATTTCTTATTTTACAAGCAAAGTAACAGACAAATCAGAAGTCTTTAATGATTTCTTCATAACCTGAAAACAACAAAGAAGTTCTGTTCCATGGGACACCAGGTGAAAAAAACCTGAGGAATGGCATAGTTGCTTTTTCATTTGGACTTAGGAATGGAATAGTTGCTTTTTCGTTTAGACTGAGAACCTTTCAGAAGATGGACTAACCCATAAAAAACTTTTTTTCTTCCCTTGTGGGATCGTTTCTTTTCCACAACCTGCTCGGGGTGACAGGGCCTAAGTTCTAATATTAAATCTTTAAATATGGGCTTTATTCTGAAGGGGCCAAGTCTTTGGGAAGTTGGGATGCTTCTTTTGGTTCCCACAAGGGGAGAGGATTCTTGGAATATCAATGATTGAATAGGAGTATTTATAATAATTTTTATTATAAATGTTATTTTATAAATCTATTTATTTATTATAAATGATTCAGTAATGAAACTTCCTTCCTGGAAACAACTTCAAATTGGCATGAATGCTTGAAGAAGCTTTGTAGTGATCCTATTCTGTTAGTCAGTGGGTTCCCCATTACAACCTGTGATTAAGAAGCTGCTCTGTTGGGAGATATTACAATTCTAATATTCTTACAAACATGATAGCTTCCTTAGAAGGAAATATCCCAAGGAGTCCCCAGGCATATGATGTCAGTTTTGTTCTGTTTGGTGTTTTTATTGGGGACTTAGAGTAGGGCCGAGATGGAATGCTTACTACATTTGCAGGAAAATCCGTCAGTCATTCAACAAACCCTTATAATGTGCTGGGAACTATTCAAAGCACTGGAAATACAAATAGAAGAAGAAAGAAAAGACAAGAAAAATACTCACTGGGTGACAAAATTGTCATCAAAAGAGATCTGTATAGGTTAGAATATTGAGCTGAAGAAAATAAGATGACATTAAATAAGGATAAATATAAAGCCTTCATCATCAGAGTGGTACAGTAGAAAGAAAACTGCCTTGACCTGGATTTTTCTAAAGACTGCTCTATCTTGCCTAGGCTAGAAGTAGTGGAGATTGTCATATCCCTGGTGACACTACTGATATGATGGCAGACCTGCCTTCAAATCCTGCCTCTGATACTTGTTAATTCATTTCTTTTTGCCATGTCCCAGGGATCTAAGAACCTGAATTGCTTATCTGCATTGGTGGAAACAGTTTTCACACCTGGAATCCATTGCACCATTGGAGTTTCCCTTAAGAAAGGCAATGTGACCAGGACCATGGATGATATCTATATATCTATCTACATCTATCTATATCTATATCTATACACACACACATACACACATATATGTACATATATATATATTCTGCGTCATGATGGTCAGTCTGAATCTGGAGCTCTGTGTTTAGTTCTTAGGCCCACAGTTAGGAAGAGCATATGTAAGATAAAGGATACACAGGGGAATGAAACTAAAATAATGAAAGACCTTGAGACTATGATCTTTGAGGAACTGTTAAAAAAGAACTGAGAATTTTTAACCTAGAGAAGAGAAGGGGATCTTAATAACACTTTCACGTAAATTTGGAGGAACGTCTAAGGTTATGCTAAGCCAACACTGAATTACTCTGAGGGCACAGGCTGACTCCATCTAATTGTCATATCATCTAAAATAATTTTTTCTCTCTTTTCTACATGAACAATGTGAGTGATTTTGTTAAATGCTTAGATGTCTCAGCACATAATACTAAATGCTGGGTGGCTGAGTTTTTTTTTTAATTAAAGCTTTTTATTTATAAAATATATACATGGATAATTTTTCAACATTGACCCTTGCAAAACTTTCTGTTCCAAATTTCCCCTTCTTCTCCCTATCCCCTCCCTCAAATGGTAGGAAGACCAATACATGTTAAATATGTTAAAATATATGTTTAATTCAATATATATATATATATACATAATTATACAGTTATCTTGCTGCACAAGAAAAATTGGATCAAGAAGGAAAAAAAATGAGAAAGAAAACAAAATGCAAGTAAACAACTGAAGAAGTGGAAATGCTATGTTGTGAACCACTCTCAGTTCCCACTGTCCTCTCTCTGGGTGTAGATGGCTTTCTTCATTATTGAACAATTGGAACTGGTTTGAATCATCTCATTGTTGAAGAGAGCCATGTCCATTAGAACAGATCATTGTATAGTCTTGTGTTGTATAATGTATAATGATCTCCTGGTTCTGCTCATTTCACTGTAGCATCAGTTCATGCAAGTTTTTCCAGGCCTCTCTGAAATCATCCTGCTGGTCATTTCTTACAGAACAATAATATTCCATGACATTCATATACCATAATTTATTTAGCCAGTCTCCAACTGATGGGTATCTATTCAATTTTCAGTTTGTGGGTGGCTGAGTCTTGTGGATCTCTTGAGTTTTGGAGTTCTGAGCTGTAGTGCGCTACGGGGATCAAATGCTTTCTATAGTCCTATGATAATACTCTGGAAATAGAGAATCCTCATGTTGTTTAAGGAAGAGTGAACCATCCCAACTTTGAGCAAAGTTCCCATAACAATCAGTAATGTTGTCAGGGACATGATGATCTTCTGTACTTCTAGCCTAGGAAGGATGGGGAGAGTCAGTTTGAAACAAAACAAAACATTTGGATGAAATCTCAATGTATTGTTCCTACTCTATCTTTCTGACATAATACTCTAATAATTGTCAAAAAATGTAGTTATATTTTTCTGGAATGATTTGCTCTTGGTAAAGACATGCTGGTTCTTTGTTCTCGCTGTGTCCTTCTCTAAATTTCCACTAACCATGCCTTTAATGGTATAAGTCAGAGAATTTTTTTTTTTTTTACAAACTGAACTGAAGCTGACTAGTCTACATTTTCATGACTCCATTTTTTCCTAAAACAAGCAAAATAAATCAAAATGCCCTGGGGTAACATTTGTCCTTTTCCAGTCCTTTGGTACTTCTTCCATTCTCTGTGATTTTTCAAATATAATGCCTTAATAATCAATCACACTTCAGAACTAAGGCACTGGCCAAGACAGTAAAGTATTTCCTTAGTTTCTCAACTTGAACCTCTGCCCTTGGGGTTACTTTCTTTGACCAATGACTATTCCCAGAACTTCCATATAAGAAGCATAGCTTTATAGCTTTATTTCCCATAAAGTTATACTCCTTTGAATTTCTTCATTATGCTTCAGCTTTTGGTAATACTTAACACTGTGCTTAGCATATAGTAGGTACTTAATAAATGCTAAGTGATGTGTGGAAAAACTAAACATTTTTATTTATTTTCCATGCATAGCATTTCCATCCATGTTTTGTTTGTCTTAAAAAATAAATTCATACAATTTGTTTTGAAACAATACTTCTTGATAAAAACCTAAATAATTCTCTCTTTTGAAGAAGATTTCCTCCAGATTGTGAAGCAAAATTGCCAAATCACACATTTGAGAATATTAGCAGAGGCTTCTTTTAAGTTTTACAATTCTCCAAGCAATCCAAATAAACTTTGGACAGAAAACACCACCTGCATTTAGAGAGAGAACTATGGAGATTGAATGTAAATTAAAGTATGCTATGTTCATTTTTTTTCCTGTCATTTTCCCCTTTTGTTCTGATTTTTCTCTCCCAACATGACTCATAAAGAAATGTATTTTTAAAAATGAATGTACATGTATAACCAAAAACAAACAAATAAACAAAAACTTTTATAATTCACCAATTACATATAGAAAGGAAAGATGGGTGCTTTAACCTTTTTAGTATAGCCTCCAGCTCAATCCTGCACTTGTATTTTGTACAATCTTAATTTCCATTGCTGTAATCAAGGTGTTTATAGTCTTTTGGCTAGACTTTCCTTACTTGTCCCACTTCTGACCCTAGTTTCTTTGATTTCTTTATAGTTACTTTTCCTTGGATTGCAATCTGATTCTATTACATTGATTTTGTTCATCACTGGGTAATTAGGTATCATGTTGAAAATTTTTGATTTGGAATGAGGAAATCTTGAACTTAAATGCTTCATTTCTATCTATATGGCTCTTTCTTGCCTCACTGGTTAAAAACAAAATCATAATAGAAACAATTTAAAATCTAGCAAAACCTGGTCCTTCCTACCATTTCAGTCTTCTCAAATTTTATTTTTCTCTTATCATATGACTGTGATTCAGTGTTGCTATTTCTCTGACAAGACTTTCTATTTCTTGAACCTAAATATTTCATTGGTTATCTCTCATTTTTGGAACCCTCTATTTCCTCAATGGTCACCTCTGGATTCTATGAGTTTCTTTAAGTCTCAACTAAAGTCTTGTCTTCTGCTTCTCCTTAGTCTCAGATCATTTCTAATTCATCCTATCTATAATCTGTATACAATTGTTTACATTTTGTCTCAGTAGTTAGACTATGAGCTTCTCTCGAGGGCAGGCAATGTTTTTGCCTTTCTTTGTAAGCAAAAGACTTAGCACAATGCCTGGCACATGACCTTAACCCTTAAAAATGGTTTTTGATTGGTTACTGACTGACTTACTGACTGTCCTATTTCATAAGATTATTGTTAAGACCAAATGATATAAGATTTGTAAAGTACTTGGGGCAGCTAGATGGCATAGTGAATAGAGCACTGGCCCTGGAGTCAGGGAATCTGAATTTAAATTTTACCTGAGACACTTAACACTTCTATCTGGGCAAGTGACTTAACCCCAATTGCTCCCCCCAAAACCAGAAATTTTGTCAAATACTTTGTAAAATGTAAATCACTGTTAATATTAGCTGTTATTCACTTATGCAGAATCATATATGCTCCCTCAGCTCATTTGGGGAATGGACACAGAAAAGTTATGGTGTGTGTATGTGCATTTATATACCTATGCAGAAGGATTTATGCATGTGTGTGCATGTGTATGTGTTTGTATGTGTCATTTTGTGCACTGCCTGGAAGCCAATCAGCCAAATAAAATAACAGGGAGAAAGAAGTCACTGACCTTCAGTGAGTGTTCATGGTTTCCATTTTTCCATAGCTAAATGACTGTGGTCCCTTCTCAGAATACAAATCAATCCCTAGGACAGAAAGGGCCTGGAGGAACAGAAAGCTTCTCCACACTCCATGTTATCAAGGAAAATGATCACTAAGCTAACCAAAGGAATGTGTGAGAGAGCAAATCCTCTTAGGAAGGCTTCAAGGGTCAAACCCCAGAAGAACAAAATGGGAAAAACCCCAATGGGGATCCCTGACCTGTGGGGAATGTGGGACAGAGATGGGAAAGAAGCAAGCTGATATACTCTCAAAATTAAGAAATGAATCTGAAGCTATTCCTGGACAGGAAGAGGCTAGATGTCCAAAGGAAAAAGGGAAAAAAAGAAAAGCTCTGTGTTCTCCAAGGGATGATGATTTGTGGCCAAATGTGGAAAATCATCCAGTAAAGAGGAAGAGGAGGATGATGTTGCTTAACAACTCCCTGCTTCAAAGATACCGAGGCAGCTGGTGATTTTGTAATAAAGTGGGATGCAGTGATTGTCAGAGACTGGCCCCTCCATGTAAAATATTTTTTAGTCATTTAGGTAGATAGAGTAATTGCAGTACTGTGGGTAGGATGCTGGAATTGGAGGTGGAAAAACCTTGGTTGGGAGACACTTACTCAGAGTATAATTACTAGACAAGATGCTTAATCTTTCTGGGTCTCAGTTTCCTCATTTATAAAACTAAGGGGTGAGAATTTCATTGCTTTCCAGGATATCCTCCTGGATCTCCTGGTCTTTTTCTAAAATGTCCTGTTAATCTCTTCATCTTGGATGCTCACTCTATTCCTCCTATATATATTTTTTAAAGTGGCTCAAGCTAGCATTTCTCTTCTTTCAGGCAGACTCCTCTGTACTTTATAATGTACTGCTCAGAGTTTCTTGCTCACTTTCTCTCAGCCTTCTTTTTCAGCTTTCTTGTAAATGTTGTCTTCCTCCATTAAATTGCAAACTCCTTGAGGATAAGGACTGTCTGTGTTTTTGGTTTTATTTCTGTTCTTGACACCAAATAATACCAGACATTTAATTATAATAAATAATAAACTCAATAGATACTTTTAAAATGCTAATATTAAATAACTTTGTTGACTGACTAAGTGGTGTTTATCTATGACATGAACCTCTATGTTAAGAGTGTTTTAGTTTTGATGGTACCTTGAGCCTTGGTTCTTCAGAGATCAGATGTTGTTCATTCAACTGATGGACATTATTTAATTACAACAGAGCTTAGGAATCACATTTGAATTAAAAAATAATTTATCACCTGCAATGTAAAAGATGCTATTGTGTTACTGATGTGAAGAAAAATAAATACTTATTCTCAAATAATATATATTCTACTGGAAAAAAAGATTCAACATGTGTACATATATGCATACATATATACACATATATAAACATGCCTACATAGACATACACACGGATAGACAGATATAACTACATATAAATTATATATATATATTTTATATATATTACATATATATATAATGTAAGACAGAGAAAACACACACCTTCTGGGATCAGGGAAGGCTTCATCAAGAGACTGTCATTGGAGCTGAGTTTTACAGGATCTGTAAGACTTCAACAAGTGATAAGGGGGAAACTGTGCTTTTAAATAAGACAACCAAGGGGCAGCTAGGTGGTGCTGTGCATAGAGCACCAGCCTTGAAGTCAGGAGGACTTGAGTTCAAATTTGATCTCAGACACTTAACACTTCCTAGCTGTGTGACCCTGGGCAAGTCACTTAATCCCAATTGCCTCAGCAAAAATAGATAGATAGATAGATAGATAGATAGATAGATAGATAGATAGATAGATAGATA
>JAJPUD010000962.1:470387-521426 GCA_023553655.1 Myrmecobius fasciatus
TGACATTTGTTTGCATTGTGTTGCCTTTCTCTGATTCTTTTTTTTTCTTGTAGATAGGATTCTTCTTGCATAACTTCTCAAGCATTTCAACATTATTAGCATGTAGTGGACTTCCTGCCATCTAGGGGAGGGGAGGGGACTGGGGGTAAAATTTGTAATGGAAAGCTTTGTAAAGATCAATGTTGGGGAACTACCCATACATATGTTATACAAATAAAAAGCTTCAATAAAAAAAAACAAAAAAAAAACAAGGTTTATCACTCCAAATATGACATGATTTAAAATAGAGCAGAAAATCCAACATCTCACTCTACCAAGGAGCACACATCTCCCTTAATTTTCTGTACTCAAAATTAGAAGCCTCATTTAGACCAAACAATACCACCATATCTACTTCCATGAAAAAAAAAAAAGGATTGAAATGTGTCTCTCTCCAATTTTGTGTATTGCTGTCTGTGACATCTTGAAAGGAATCATTAACCACAGATGATGAATTAGTTGAATAGCCCAGGAATCCTGCCAGGACATCTCTAAGGCTGGACTGAAAATTTGCCAAAGGCAGTATTGGGTTGGATGATATCCTGTTATTAAAACAGCAATTGAACTAAAAGGCCTGGATTGCAGATCTTGGCTGAATATCTAGTTAATGAAGGGAATGGAAAGCTTATGCATACTTGAGGTCTTATTCATGCTTGTGGTGTTTATGGATGTCATTACCTTCCCAAATGCATCCTTTTTACTATGATATCTGGACAATGGTGGTAACAGGATTGTTCATCTAACTTAGGTGGAAGACAGCATATGATCAGAACACACACATATGTAAAATTGACATACATATGCATATATATTATATATGTATGTACCCACATATGATTTGTTTATTTAAATATTTGAAAATTTCTTTTTATTTGCTATTTAGAACAAAGGTCAAAATGGACAATAAATTTGGAGAATGGAATGAGAGATTCCCAGAGATGCTTTATTGCTGCAATCCATGAAATATCACCATCTTGAAATGGTGAAGTTTGAAGGTGCCCCAAAAGGCAATGGGAAAAAAAATTCATGCTGGGTTTCAGTAAGCAGTAGCATATCCCCCACATCCATAAAAGCATGAATAACTGAGGTAAAAGCAGGGCTAGAAATGCTAATTCAATTCAAATTATCAACAAGCATTTACTAAGCATCTTCTTTATTTTATACTAGATAAAAAGAATATTCCTGACTATGATGAGTTTATATGATCTTCAGTGCAGACAACATATGTATACTTGAAGAATTATATTGTTAATTTTTTGATCTGGACCTACATTGCCATTGGTATAGGGATCTACTCATCCTCATTGGCAGTAGTGTTGGAGCTAGGATCTGAATCCAAGTCTATTGATCAGTCAAGTGATCTGTTCATATTTCACTCTCTGAGGTAGGATGAAATAGGTAGGGTGAGGATAATTTATTCTCATTTTGTATGAAATGAAGATCTGAGATTCAGGATGGTTAGCTGACTAGGTCTACACTCACTAAGTTGGTTTGAGGTAGGATGTGAAACAGGTCTTTCTGGCTCCAAATCTAGCTACTCATTCACTTTCCAGTGTTTACTTTCTGAAACACAATCTGGCTCCCCTTTGAGCAATTAACATAGGAATGTTTCACTGTAGCTCATTAAAAGGTCTTTTAGAGAAAAGATCTGAGAGTCCTAATGGACTACAAGCTTAAAGTGAATGTGGAATTTTGATGTGGAAGCCAAAGCTCATGCTTATTGACTGATTTTACAATCTGCAAAATGGGCAAAATAATACTATATATTTGGAAAGAAGTAATTTATAAATCTTGGAGTATCATAACAATTTGTGATATTAGTTTTAAGAGTAATTGTTGACATGACTGATATGGAAATGTTTAACGATGATATATGTACAGCCTGTATCAGATGGCTTGCTGTCTAGGGAAGGGGGAGGAAAAAGAAAAGGGGAGAAAAATGTAGAACTCAAAATCTTACAAAAACGAATACTGAAAACTCTTTTTACATGCAATTGGAAAAAATAAAATAGTATTAATTTTTTTAAAAAAGAGTAATTGATACAGAATATTACTTTCATTTAGTCAAAATCAGAATAGTTATTTATCTAGTCATTAAGGTTTACAAAGAACTTTATTTGAATTGTCTTATTTGATCTTCATTACAGCTCCATGAGATAAATAGAAATGATTAATTTCATGTTTACAAATGAGTGAATTGAGATTTAAAAAAATTGCTGTATTTTCTGAAAATTACTGGCCAAGTGTTAGAAGGAGGATTTGAACCCAAATCATCCAGGCTTCAAGTCCAATTTTCTATTGATTATGCGGTTACTTGTCAACAATAAGAATTCACAAACAAACCTATCCACCTCCTACTTATTGCTAATATCTCTTCAACTAAGGTATTATATTTTCCTTGCAAAATATGCTTTTGCCTCTTCCTCCCACCCAATGTAGAATGTACCTGTGATTCAAGAGATACTATCAGCTGGTTTAAACAAACAATATTCTTTTTAAAAAAGACAATTAAAATATGTTGGGATCAAATGCATGACAAATAGAAAAGTCGGCCATCAATAAATTGTTACAACTTAGGCTTTTCTCAAAGTCCAAGGCTTAGGCTGGATAATCTCTGAGGAAGATGTAACTCACCTTTTCTCTGATCTCAGTAAAGTAGAAGGTGAAGTAGGAATACACTTGCTGAAAAAAAATTCTAAAAAAGCTACTTAGATTTTTACCTACTTAATTCTGAAAATAGTCAGAATTGAAAATATTCTGGTAAATTATGTAGCACAATTACTCAGACTTCCAGAAAGGCAATAAATTGAACCTAAAATTATCCAGAAAGCCAGGCAATCACTAAAAGAATTTTGGAATGGGAATTTCCCAGCAATAAGATCATTTAGTATCTACTTTGTTTAATGTAGTACAAAACAAAACAAAAAGCATAAAAATGAAAATAATGACCAAGGATAATTGTTTTTGGTAGACAAGAGATATTTCCAAAAGATTAGTCTGACCATTCCACATAATCTACGGTCTTCACTTGCTCCATTTTTTCCTAGCATAAAATATAAACTGCCTTCTCTGGCATTTAAATCTCATCACCATATGACTCCAATCTGTATTTCCACATAGATCTCAAATTATTACCCATCAGTCACGCTTATAATCTAGCTACAGTTGTTTGATTCGTGCCCATCATGAACAATATTTCTGCCTTATTTTTATGGCCTACTCCCCATGTCTGGAATGCTCCCTTTCCTCAATGTCTAAGTTAGTTTTCCAGTATGATCTCTTCTATGGCCACATCACTAGGTCTCCTTTCTTTATATAGATGTTGCATGTATCATATATATTTTGTTATATCCTATCAGAATGAAAACTCTTTGAAGAAAGAGAGTGCATTGTTTTTATCTTTTTATCCCTTCATATAGCATGAAAAACATTATTTTCTGTGTTGTCTCAACCATTAGACTGTGACCTTCTTGAGGTTAAATACTATTTTTTTTGCCATTTTTTAGTATATTTAGTACAATGGCTGACACAGAGTAGACACAAACAAATGAATATTGATTGATTGATTGACAGATGACATCTATGGCATTGCAATGAATACAGTTCTAGACAGGGCATCATGAAGATAGTGTTCAATCCCTGCCTTCAGAGAGTAATTAGCTGTGTGATCCTGGCCAAGTCACTTAACCTCCTTTTGCCTTATTTTCTTACTTTGAAAATGCAGATAATAATAATATCTAATTTCTTGGGTTGTTGTAAAGACAAAATGTTTTTTTTTATTTGATAAAGAGTTTAAAATGCTATGGTTCAGCTGTGTCTAACTCTATTTGATCCTATTTGAGATTTTCTTGGCAAAGATACTACGGTGATTTGTCATTTTCTTCTCCATCTCTTTTTATGGATGAGGAAACTGAGGCAATAGGGATCAAGTAGCTAGCCCAGGGACACATAGCTAGTGTTTGAGAACAAATTTGAACCCAGGTCCTCTTGACTCAAAGCCCAGCATTCTATTCCCTGTACCACCTAGCTGCTCTGTGCAAGTATGAATTAAAAATCTAGGTTGGGATAATATAGGATATAGCACTAATTAAAATTGCTGCTTGGATTTGGCTCCAGCAGAATAATTCAGCAAAGAGATTGGTACCAGATCAAGTTTCAAGATATAGGAGTAGGAGAAGAATTTGGGGTGACAACCTGTATTCCTCAGACTTTTTGGAGGTCTATTCTTTAATATCACCATAGCTTTTCTTTGTATCCCTCACCCTCTAAATCTCAGTATTTTGGGCAGTCGTTCACTTTCCTCCATCTTGCCTATCCTGGATGGGCTGATACCATGCCTTGGACTGAGTGTTCCCCTTCTTGCCTCCATTGTGTCTCTATGACTGATATCCCTCCCTGGGATTTCCAGGTTTTCTCCATTGCTAACCCTATATGGTTTCTCCCTCACAGTAACTTAGTAATGATCTGACCTTGAACAAGAAGCAGCTATGGAAAATGTGATGGCTTTAGATCAATGGACATGAGTAAATCAGTTAAATTTGCTATAAACCAAACCCTCTGCTGGGCAATGAGAATACAAGAACTAAAATAAAACTGTCCTAATCCCATAAAAGTTATATTCTAATGGGGAGAAGGGCAATTGAGGGTGACATAAATGTGGACTAGCGAATATAAAAAAGTCAAGATATAAAAATAAGTGATTAAGATATATAAAAAGTATATATATTTTTAGGGTATAGGGAAGGTATTAAGAATGAGAGAGATTAACAAAGGCTTATGGGAGGAATTGGCTTTTGAGCAAAATGATGAAAAAACAGGGGTTTGAGAAGACTAAGGTGGAAGGTCCAGCCTACGCAAAAGTAGGGTGGTGGAAAGTGCCATGTTCCATAGACTCAATGGCAAGAGGGCCATTTTGACTAGAATGTAGAAGTAGTACAGAGTAAGTTTCAAAAGAGATTTTGGGACCATGCTGCAAAGGGCTTTAAATTTCTGAGGGAGGAAGCACATTTAATCTTTATCTGCTACCCTGTTAGTTGAGCAATTCATTCTACTTTCACAAATCTTGTTTTCTACCTCTGTAAAATAAAAATGTTGGACCAGAAAACCTCAGTACTATTAGGCATCAGGTGGGTCAGTGGACAAAAGGTTGGATGTATAATTGGGAAAATCTGAGTTCTAAATATGCCTCTGAAACTTACTAGCTATATGATTTTTGGACAAATCACTTATTTTCTTTTTAGCTTCAGTTGTCCCAACTGTAAAATGGGTATTATAATAATAGCAGCTATCCCCAGAATGTTAGTGACGAACATGTGAGATAAAATATGAAAATAATTTTTCAAACTCAAGGTACCATATGATTATTATTAATTCTATGTTTTTTTTGGTGAAACTTATATGGTAGGCCAGTAATCTTTGAAAATGGCATCTATGATGCTAAAAACTTACTTATTGTCGCATCTCAAATGAAAGGAAAGTATTATTAAAGAACTGCAGGCCTTTTAAGAGTTTTCTCATTTAGACTCTCTGTGTGTGTGTGTGTATGTGTGTGTGTGTGTGTAAGGTACTTCAAAAAGCAATTATTATCTAGATCTGGAGTTGCAAAGGCATGGCTCAGGTGTCTGTATCAAATCAATAATGATGAAATGTTATTTGTGCCCCTTCAATATTTCTCACTGGAGCCTTGACAGCTGAGGTCTGAGTGAGAAGACTGGATGCAGTCCCCTCAGCTCCACGACTGGCTCCATTCAATCCAGAGTGGATATATTCCCTAGTTACTAACATTTGGATAAACAACTGGCCAGGCAGTCTGGTGAATGGCAGGCCACTTAGAAAAAGTGTGGAGCCAGCCAATTAAGATCTCAGCTGCTGAACATTAGATTTGACAGACTATTTATAACTGGGATAATAACTGTCTGATCTGATCCCTACAGCTTCAAAAAATTCTCTCAGGCTTTAAGACTAGGGGGTGGGTGGATGATGAACATAGTTCTTGCAAATATATTAAGGAGGTTTGGGAATATTTCGACATTAATGAACTTATCCAGTGTTTAGCATTCCTAGGAGGCTGCTTAATCCTTTATTCAGTTTGTTATATTAAGATAATATGTAGTTAAATGTGTGTGGGTATGTTTGTAGAGGTGGGGAAGGAGGATTGAAACTCTAGAGAGGCAATTATTTTCTTATCCAGAGAGCTGTTCCTTCCTGAAGTCTCCAAAGTTTATTAAAGGCATGTATTAATATAGAGAATCTACAAAATGAAAGGAAAACAAAACCTATGGATAAATTAAAAGTAGAATTGGGTAGGAAGAGGCAAATGTGAATCTGAAAACAATTGTCTAATTAGAAAGGAGATTACTGCTAGGTAAAAAGCAGATTCTTTCACCAACAGAGAAATTTTATCCCAGTGCTTTGCCCTTAGTTGGGACTTAATAAATATTTATTGGATTTGATTGAATTGAATTGAGTAGCTGTGACTCTCATATTTACCTGGAGATGTTAACTTTGGATAAGAAGAGAAAACAATCAATTGTAATGTGTGCTTATTGATTCAAAAACATTTATCAGTTTATATAAATGGAAAAATAAACTCAGAGAAATTAAATAATTTACCCCAAATAACAAAACAAATTCAAGACAGATTCAGGATGAACAACACAAAGACAACATGAATGACAATAATAATTACACCAACAATAATAACACTTAAGGTTGACAAAACACATTATCTTTTTTGATCCTCACAGTACCTTGGGATTTAGAAAGGGTGAAAAGATTTTATGTTATAGTCATTATTATTCTCACTTTGTGTATGATGAAAGGACTAAGAGACATTAAGGAAATCAGCTTTATCATAAATGGAGTAAGTGTTATGGGAAGGATTTGAATCCAGGTCTTTCTGTATCAAGTCCAGAGTTCTAAGCAATATTCACCCTGGAAATCATGGCTATCTGTCCAGTTGCCCTTTCCACTCCGAGTCATCTATTCAGATGCAAATATCAGCCAACTCATGTAGCATTGCAACTGAATAAATATTCATTAAATGGATACTCTCATGTATGTAGGCTACTAGATGGCTCTGTGGATAGAGCGCTGGACCTGCAATTAAAAAAAATCTCTTCTTCATGAGCTCAAATCCAGCCTCAGACAGTATCTGTGTGATCCTGAGTAAATCAATTGCTTGCCTCAGTTTCCTCATCTGTAAAATGAGCTGGAGAAAGAAATGGCCAACCACTTTAGTGTCTTTGCCAAGGAAATTCCAGATGGGATTATGAGGTATCTCATACAACTGAGCAACAACAACAACAACAACAACAACAACAACAACAACAATGTGTGCAAGCCACTAACCAGGGTGATGGAATGACAAAGACAAAGCAATGAATTGATGAATCAATCAATTAATCAATAGCTATTTTGAGGGTGTACTGTTGTACATGCAGCTAATTTGTGGAAAGAACCCTAATCTAGGAGTCTTGGGATCTGAGATTAAATTCTGGTTTTGTTACCTACAGAGTCTGTGACCTTACATAAACCATGTGACTTCTCAGAGCCTCAGTTTCCTCATCAGTAAAATGAAGAAACTAGTTGAGGGACTCCAAAATCCCTTTAGATCCAAATATCTGTTTTTGCAATCTTGTGATCTAAGATAAATCAATCAATAATCATAATAGCTAACATTTATATAGCTTTTTAAAGTTTGGAAAATGTTCTATAAATATTATTTCCTAGAATCCTTATAACAACTTTCTGAGGTAAGTGCTAAGCTAATCCCCATTTCACAAAGGAGGAAATTGAGGATGGGAGTCATTAAGGAATTTGTTCAGCATCACCAATACTGTCTGAAGAAAGATTTGAACTTGGGTCTCATCCTTTATTAAAGACCAACTATGTTTCAGACACAGAGTTAGGCAGAGGACATACAAAGACGAAAATGAAATGGTCCCTGTCCTCAAGGAGATTATACAAGACTACATAATACAAACACACATACATATACACACATGTATACATACATGTTATAAACTCATACATGTATGTACATACAAAATTACATCTGTGTACATATATATAGATGTATAGATGCATATCTGTATCTATCTCGTTCTTAAATTCTCTAATAACTGGGAGTGAATCAAGAACTGTGCAGAAAATGACATTTAAACCAAACTTTTAAGAAAACTTGTTAATATTAAGGAAACTGGGGCAATTGGGCAGGACTGTTTATATAATGCTAGACCTGAAATCAGGAGGACTCATTTTTTTGAGTTCAAATCCACTTCACATAACTCACCAACTATGTGATCCTGGGGAAGTCACTTAACCATATTTTTGTCAGTTTTCTCATCTGTAAAATGAACTAGAGGAGGAAATGGAAAACCACGGAAGTATCTTTGCCAAGAAAATCCCAAATGATGTCACAGAGAGTCAGACATGACTGAAATGACTGATCAATAATTAAGGAAACTTGAGATTATAAGTGGTAGAAGTAAGAAGAAAAATGCCTTACAGGCATGGGGAACAGCATGGGAAAAGGTAGGTGGATGAGACATGAAACATCATGTCTTGGGAAATGTAAAAACTTAAGTTTTACTGAACCTTGAAAGTACTGGAAAGGGAAACCAACCATCAAATTGAGAGTTTTCAGTCCCATAGAATACAGTATTTCTTTACAGAAATGCAAGATCCAGTAAAGACTGTGATAAATGTAAAGAACAAGACCAGGTCAAGGGGCAGAGATTATTAAAGGAGAGAACCTTTTCCACTTCTTAGTGGGTTGGGAAGAAAGGATAAAGGGGGACAGGGGAGTGAATTCAGGCCAGGCTTCCTAGAAAAGATAGCCCCTAAGGTGGTCCTTGAAGAAAGGAAGACATTTCACAGGGCAGAGATCAACGAATTCAAGGGATATTGGATGGTTGGAAAAGCCACAGGGAGGAAGAGATGAGAAAGGAGCATCATGAACCTCAATGATTACAGATGCTAATATGAAAAGAAAAAAAAAGTGACCAATATGGTAGCTGGGTGCCATAGTGAATAGAGTAATCAATCTGGAGTTAAGAATACTGGACTCTGGATCTGACCATAGACACTTCTCTGGATGATATTGAGTAAGTCACTTAACTTCTATCTGCTTCAGTTTCTTAGTCTGTAAAATGGGCATAATAATTATACTTACTTCTGGGGATTGTTGTAAGTATAATATATATGTATAAATATATAAAGTATACAATATATATTTGTTATGGAACTGTAAACCTTACTATTCCATATAAATGCTAATTATTGTTATTATAAAGATGGCTATGAAATAATAACTTGGGAGACCTTGAATTTTTCCAAGAAATTTCTATTTGTCAGTAGGTAGTGAATTTTTGAGTGACATTTGTGGAATAATGTATTAGGTGGATTTCTTGGGTAGTGTTATAGTGAATGTTTGGGCAACAGGTAAAGTAAAAGCAGGAAGACCTCTATTATTTTAAGAAGCAGTGAAGATACAAGTTAGAATAGCTGACATGGGGCAGAAAGGATAAAGGAAAAGAAGTTATGTATATGGATATATATATATATAATGTTTATATATCCATATATATGTGTATGTATGTATATATGTAAATATGTATTGTGGAAGGGGAGCAAAGGAAGGAAAGATAACTCATGAGTTGAATCCACTGTCCCATATTCATTCTTAGATGGGACTGATCTTAATAGTATGTATTTGATTTATTCAATCAAAAACCATTTTTTTAATATTTATCTAAAACTAAATAAAAATAAGGAAAAATAGAGAAAGAAAGATATTAAAAAGGAAAACCAAACCAAACCAAACAAAACATTGTCATGGACTCAGCAGAACATTAGGGAGGCTTCAAATATGTAACAATAAATTTTCCTTTCAAGAAAGCATATATAATATTAGAAGACATTATATTCATGACTGTCCATTTTTTTTTCTTTGCTTCCTTGTAGTTTTGTTCTCTGCTGGCCATTTTTTACTTTATTTTTTTCTTTTTTTCGTTCCCCTCAATTCCCCTAGCAGGCTAAAGTTAAGCACAGATATATTTAGACATACATACATACATACATATTCGCACACACAAACCTGTCTATACACACACACACATACATATATATATATACACATATACATCTTTACATAGTTGATATGTATCTAAATAATATTAACTTGGCTGAGATATAATTAAATATATTTCTTGATTAAATCTTTAAGTTGGATTTTGAGATCAGTGATTACTAGTCTTTTTTTTTCCTAATAAGTTCTACTCCTGGTTTTTGTTCTTGTGGGTATTCCTTATTTCCTGTCCCAGATAACTCTTTTACTTTAGTACCACTCTTTGATTTGTCTTGCTATTACTTAGCCACACCCCAATCATGGATCTTTCCATTATATTCTCTCCTACATTGTCTCTCCCCATTTACACCATTGTTGTGAATCTACACAAATAGTCCCTATAAATATTTGAAATGGACTCTCTAACCTTGCACATCTTGCACTTCCTTTGGGCTAATAAGGAAATTAAGTCCACTATCAAGTAGTTAGTGATGATTGTTGTCATTCCTTCTTGAAGAGGACCAAAATGACATCATTGTATTAAAGTTAGTGTCTCTGACTATGGCTGCTCAAATATAAGCTTGGAATGCTTCAAATTCAACTCAGTTGAATAAGCTTCCATTCTCACCCCACTGGATCAGCACCCTGCTGCACCTTGTGCTAGGTATTCTCTGATTTCTCTCCCATCACTTTTCCTGATTCCTTCTGTATATTGTCTTCCCCAATTAAATTTAAAATGCTTTGAGGCAGGGCCTTTCTCTTTATTAATTATATTCATATCAGTTACCATAGTGTCTAGTACAAAGTAGATATTTACTAGAAGTTGATTGGATTGGAAAGGTCCCTTACATTTAATAGCAATCTTGAAGGAAGAATTAAGAAAGGAAAATCTTGAAGGATACCAGAGCTTGAAAAAGGAAGAGGTGAGAACAGAGAATATTCCAGCCAGACATGGGGATTTCCTGAAATAAGGTAACTATTTTGGAAAATAATGAAAATGCAAAAGAAAACAACCAAACCTGATGAGATACAAACTTTGCTAAGTTCCCAAGCTTCCTATTTTCTCAGCAGGGACATTTGTGCTTCCTCTCCACTGTAGACTGCCAACTATCCATTGCACCTAACCACAAATGACAAAATCAGTTCATTCCAGGCATTTTGCTCAGCCAGCAGTCATCGCTGTACTGGCTGGAGGCTCATATAATAATACTCTGGCCACCAAAGTTCATGGCTGGGTCTCTGGGAAAACATCATAGAGAATATGTAAACTTAAAGCACTTTCTTAGAAAATTGAAGACTTTCTGGTCCAAAAGGTACTTTGGGGATGATTTCCATCTATTTAAAATTTATTTCTCCTGTTTTTCTTAAAATTTACTTTTATTAGCTTCCAGATAAAGGTGACTGATTTGTTCAAGGCACATGGCTCCCATTTATTAGACAACTTCGCTCTTGTTTCTTCATCTCTTACAAAACCAGATTCTCATAATGGATTTTTCCCTCTTTCCTCTTCCCTGATTTTTTATTCTTTTCCTTTCCTCCTCATCTTTCTCCTCCTCCTCCTCCTCCTCATTAACTTTCTCATTTTCTTCTGTTTTTCTTCTGCTCTGCTTTGTCACTGATCTACACATATTCATAGAGGTGACTTAAAATGTGCAAGATTTCACAGTTGGGATGGTGATTTCCAAGGTCATTTCTTGGAGTAATCTGTACTTGGGTAGGAAAAAACTCTTACAGTATTTCACACAAGTGGGCATCCTGATGGTATCTGATAGCATTCAATTGAGGGAGATATTATTGCCTTGGGAGGAGGCCCATCAAGAGTTAAAAAAAATCAAGAGTCACTCAGTTTAACATATATCAATCAACAAAAATGTATTAATTTGCTTTAAATGTGCCAAGTATTGTTTTAGGTGATAAGATTTCAAAGACAAACAAGTCCTCTTGAGGTCCCTTACCTCAAGGAGCTTATTTTTTCAGAGGGGACAGGAATAGGCACACAGGGATACAAAATATATTCAATGTAAACTTAAGATATATTTAGATAAGGCTCCCTTCCATCTCTACCCACCCCCAAACCCACCAAAGCTAGGAATAACAGTAGTTACTTAGTAGTGCAAAGCTGAACCTTCCAATAAACTAGGTAAACCAAGAAGTCAGGATTAGAAGGGTGCATTATGGGTGTTAGGGACATTCTTTGCAAAGGTACGGAGATGAGAAATAATAGAAAGAAAGATGTAGGAGATACCTGGCTACTTGGTAAGAAATCCCAAATGGGTGTAGACAGTGACAAGTAAGATGAGCTCCTAAATGCTCCTGCTCTAGATTGCTTCTCCAAGTACCAAGTACAGCAGGAGTCCCTCTCATCCTCTCCTGGGAAAGTCACCTCTCTTTTCATGTAGATTGAGTTCCTTGTAAGCTTTTTTGACTGCTAGATCACCTTGCTATCACTTATTGAGCTTATAGTTCACTAAAAGCCCCAGATGTTTTTCAGAGGGAAAAGCAAAAACAGAACAACCCCAGAACTGTTCTTGTATAACTAAATACTTATCTCATTTTATTCACATGACAATTGTGTGAGATAGGTGCTATTATGATTTCTGTTTGACAAATGAGGAAACTGAGTCTAAGGCAAGATTTGAATTCAGGTCTCTTTAACTCCAACTCTAACGTTCTATGCCCTAAGCAATCTTAATGCTACAATGACATTTGGGGCACTGAGCAGTTATATAAACAGGGTATAAACAATAGTCTTATAAAGAAAATACCTAGCTGATTCAGTTGAACACATCTGGAGCACCATGGGGCTTTTGGACACTTAGGCCATGAAAGAGCCATCAAAACAGTGAGAGCCCTCATGTCCTGAGCCAAGCAAGACTCAAGGACAATTTCAGTACCTTTGGAAGAAAATAAATAGTCAAATCCATATGGCAGGGACATTGGTAAATATCTCCAGTTGTGGCCTCTATGTATGAAATCAGTCTGGTCCTGAGCTGCTGCACAGTACATTCTGCAGAATCACTTTCTTAAACTGGCTTTTTCTCACATGGGGACAAATGAAAGGCATTTTGCACAGCAGGTTTTAAGGAATAGGAACTAAAGTTCCAATGAGCATAGGAGCCTAAAAAGCTAGGGATTTTCAGGGGTAAGCAGAACCCAAAACAATGTTAGATCAATAAGCATTTATTAAGTACCTATTATGTGCCAGGCACTATTCTAAATACCAAGAATGGAAAAAAAGGCAAAAGTTCACTCCTTGTTCTCATGGACCCACACTTTTAAGGAAGAGACCACATATAAATTACTATTTATTTATTAACAAGATCATATGTATATATATATATATATATATATATGTATATTTACATATAAAATATGCATATATAATTTGGAAATAATCTCAAGACAAATGCATCAATATTAAGGAAGACTGGGAAAGATTTCTTGCAGAACATGGGACTTCTGATAAAATTTAAAGGAAGCCAGGAAGTTGAGATAAGGAGAAGCCAGGTATGGGGAAAAGGAAGTGAAAAGTTCTGTTCAAGAAACAGCAAAGATGCTGGTGTCCCTGGTTCACAACTAACATAGTGGTAGTTGTGGGTAGTTCTAAGATGTAAGGTACAAGACAATTGTAAAGATGGGAAGATTCTAGGTTTTCAAGGGCTTTAAAGCTAAGCAATAGAAAAAAAGGTAGCATAGCATGATCTTAATTATTTGCTATCAGGAAAACCTAAATTCAAATTCTGCCTGTAAAATTATAGAATGATGGTGAATATGATGATGGTAATGATGGAGATGATGATGATGATGATGATGATGATGATGATATTTCTAGAAAATTTTAGGGTTTGCAGGATGATTTACAACTATCTTGTTTTATTCTAACTTGTCAACTTTATGTTTATTTCTTGTTTGTCATGGAGTTGGTCAGTCAATAAGCAAACATTTATTAGGTACTTACAAAGTGTCAAGTACTGTGCTAAATTCTGGCCTGGAAGAAGGAAATCTTGAAGGAGGGAGTATGTGATCTGAGTCATAAGGAAAGCCAAGGAAACTGAGAGGTGAAGGTAAGGAAGTATGGAAGGAAGCAGGTACTAAGACAGAGATGGGAGTTGGAGTGCTGTGTTTGAAGAATTGCAAGTAGGAGAGTCTTATATGGTTCTCATTTATGTATGGGAGACAGCATGTCTAAGTCAAATCAACAAACATTTATTAAGTGCCTGTTGTGTGCGAGGCCCTGTTCTATATACTAGGGATAAAAATAAAGTAAAAAATAATCCCTGTTCTCAAGGAAAACTAACTAAGGAGACCACAAAGAACTATTTACAAAGAAGCCATATAAAGGATCGATGGGAGGTCAGTTCAGGAGAAGCCCTAGCTTCCAATGGCACAAAAGCTGAATCAAGAGTTTTCGGGAAAACAATAAATGCAGTATATCTTGATTTTTTTTAACCATCCATCGCTTAGCCAGTTATAAGACACTATTGTTGAAAATCAACTGTAAGGTATTGCTAATCTCTGTTCTATAATTTAATAAAGGAAAGTCCCCAATAAGGGCATGCCTTATTTTCATGTTTCACAGAAATAAAAAGGAAGTGAAAAGCAGAATTAGTTCAACTTTTGCCTGTGACACGTAATGACAATACAAATCCCAGCAAATCATCCAATTTCTCATGGTCTTTCTTTTTAAGTCTTTAAATTGAGAATGTAAATTGCAGAACAATTAATAATTTGTATTAGGATAAGAGGTTTCTTTATCAGAGTTTTCCAATACTGATAAAGTCATATAATCAGAATAAAAAAAATTAATCTTTGTATCTGGTGCCTGAATCTTTATTTTAAAAAATATGGATCATCTCATATGAAGTAATAAAGAATGAAATGAGCAGAACCAAGAGAACATTGTGTACAGTAACAACAATATTGTTTCAATAATGATTTTGAGTGAACTAGTCATTTTGATTATATTAAATGCCAAATTACCTGTAAAGAACAAATGAAGGGAGATGCTTTTTACATACATTACACACATGTGTGTGTTTATTCATGTATAAATGGTTACACATGAGTATAAAATGGTTCCACATACAAACATGTGTTTCTATGTGTATGCATGTACAATGTATGTGTGCATGTGTGTGTATCTTATGGTAACCATATCTAGGTGGAGTGGAGGGAAGAAAAAATTAATTACATGACAATTTATTGTATATAAAGTATGTAATGAATTATAATGCAAATATTTAATTATTTATTGTGTATTTAAAAGGAATAGCAAGTTGAACATAACAGATTTCCAATTTTATGAACTTTTATTTTTCCCTTTCCATTCTATTGTTATTTCTTAAGTTCATAATTCTTATTCCTTTTTTTAATTTATTTTTTTTAAATTCAGAATAAAATGAATAAGATTTTTTAAAAGTACAACCTATAATCTTTGGCCATTCCCATTTTCAGAGGCTTTCCCCCCAATCCTGTCTCATGACCAGTGTTGCACTGGATAGAGTTCTGGGCTTGGAACTTGAAGACCTGAGTTCAGAATCCAGCCTCTGACTGCTTGACTTTGGGCTGGACACTTTACTTCTGTCTTTCTCAGTTTCCTCATCTGTGAATTGGGGATAACAATAGCACCCATGTCCAAGGGCTGTTGTAAAAATCAAATGAAATAATAATAATATTGTTGTTATTGTTATTTAGTCATTTTTCAGTCATGTTCAAGTCTCTGTGACACCATTTGGGGCTGTCTTGACAAATATCCTGGAATGATTTGTTGTCATTTCCTTCTGTAGCTCATTTTACAAATGAGAAAACTTAGGCAAATGGAGGTAAGTGACTTTCTCAGGGTCACATAGCTAAGAAGTATTTGGGGGCAGATTAGAACTCCCCAAAAATGAGTCTTTCTGACTACAGACTTGCCACTCCATCCACTGTACCACCTAACTCTCCTGATATATAGTTGGCACTTTCTAAATGTTAGCTACTGCTGCTGCTGCTGTTGTTATTGATGAGGAGGAAGATGCTGAGCCAATAACATTCATCAGGCAGTACTCTGATCCCAAGGCAGCAGCATTCAAACAGGAGGACCACTTCAATCACCAATAAGATCACTATTAAAATGCTGGCAGAATGGGCCCATTAGGCTTTTGATGTCCTTGTTTCATCAAGCAAGCTCTGGAGCTAATTGGCCTTAACTGGGTGTCTTGCCAAGTTTTCTTCTATCTCATTTCCTCTTGAACATTTTTTGGCTTTTTTTAAAATTCAGAGTGAGCATCAGCAAGCTGGCCCCCATGAAGATAACTGCAGTTTGGGTAGTCATGTGTTTTGAAAGATGAAAAAGAGCAACTATGACAAAAGAGTCTATGAATCCCAGGATCTCATAATAGAAATGATGTTAGAAGTGGAGAGCACCTGGGCTGAGCTGCAACTACACAAGAACTCTTTTCACATGATACCCAATGAATATTGAAGAAGCATGAATTGAAGAAGAATCCTCAAAATTATGGAATTGCGGAATTGGAGGATACATCAGGGTCATTTAAACAATGATCCCTGGAGCTTTGAAGTCAGAGGTTTGAGTCTTGTTTCTGTCACTACTTGTATGATCATGAACAAGTGAAACTTTCTTGGCTGCAATTTTCTCAATAATAAAGTAACAGAGTTGGGTTAAATGGTCTTGAAGCTCTTTTACAATTTTTAATCTGGATATCTTGGAGACATCTTAAATTCATTGAAATGATTAATTAAAGCAAATTAAAATTAAAATTCATTAAAATCAAACTCTCTCTTCTCGCCTTCCTCTCTTCCTAATTTCCCTATTACTCTAAAGAATACTACCATTTTCTGAGTCATCCAGACTTGCATCCTAGATGTCATCCTTGATTCCTCTCTTTCCCACAATTACTACTCTCTATCCAATCTCTTGATGAGAACTATTGTTTCTACCTTCATAATATCTTCCATATCTCTCCTCAGATATTGCCATCACCCTCATGCAGGTTCTTATTGCCTCATGCTTGGCCTGTTGCAAAACCTTCTAATTGATCTCCCTGCCTTAAATCTCTTTATTTCAGCCCTTCCATCATTCAGCTGTCAAAGTGCACAATTAACTTTGTCACAATCACCAATTCCATTCAACCAATGCTAGTGGCTCTCCATTGTCTCCGGCATGAAATATAAAATCCTCTATTTGGTTTTCAAAACCTTCCGTAACCTAGGCCCTTCCTCTCTTTCCAGTATTCTTATTTTTTATCACTCCTCCTCCTCAGTACAGTGACACTGACCTCTCTTCTGTTTCTCACACACACAAAAAAGTTATTCAGTATGAACAATTTGCCTATATTGCCAGGATGCAAAAATGATTCAATAGGAAAGCAATGATCATGATTAATCACATAAATAATAAAAGGAACAATAATGGTTATATCAAATGATTCAGAAAAATTCTTTGACAAAATCTGATATTTATTTACATTAGAAATCTTAAAAATAAAAATTATAGAAGGAACATTCCTTAAATGATGTATACCCAAAGTATACATCCTAAACAAAAAAGTAGAATTATTTATGATGGAAAAACACTAGAAATTTCTCTAGTAAATTCAGGGATATAGTATACATTTTCTCTCCACTATTATTTGGCATGAAATTACAAATGCTAGGTATAGCAAGCAAAGAAGAAGGAATTAAAAGGACAGGTACCAACAAAGTATAGGCAAAAATAATAAAAGATCTCTTATTTAATCTACCAAGAAACATAAGACTTATGTAAGTATAATTGCAAAACATTCTCTGTACAAATAAAGAAAGTCTTAAATATCTGGAGAAATCGTCAATTTCCATGGCTAAGCCATACCAATAAAATAAAAAGACAATATTATTGAAATTTATCTATAGGTTTAGTGTTTAGGTTTTGACACACCCCCTTCTCCTAGTTCCCTTCCTACCTCTCTGCCTGCTTCTTCTCCATCTCTTTTGTTGGATTCTTCTCAGGATCGTGCTTTCTAACCATACAAGGTTCTGTTCTGGGTCCTCTACTCTTCTCCCTCTTTACAAAGAAAGCAATGGCATGCAGATGTTTGTTTTGTTGGTAGAAGAAAGGAAACAAGGCAGTGATTATTCACTCCATTCCTTTTGTTTCTGTCCATTTTTCCTCTGATCACTTGGGCTCTAAATATGTGTATCTGTGATCTATGGGAATTGACATACTCAGGGAAAGACAGGAACCATTACCTCTTACCATTACCTTACCATTACCTCTTGGAGCAACATTTCATAAGTCATCCAAGAAATTATAAGAGTGATGAGGTGAAGTTATATTATCTATAATAGCTCCCTTACAATATCCTACTCTAGGGGCCATTAATCTTTCAAATGAAAATTTCAAAGAATGGGAAATATTTCCAATTATTTTGTTTTAGTAATCTTTAAGTACATTTCATAGACTTTTCCTCCCTCTCCCCTTTTCTATCTTTGTTTCTCTTTTATTATCAATAAATAGTATTGTTACTATTTACTAAATAATTTACTATTGCTAAATTTAGTATTGACCATTACTCTGGCATCTTTGTCAACATAGATGGATAGAAGCTTCCCTTAGTTTTATGTTGGGCAGGAAGGAATGAAGGGCATATGTGAACCAACATTGTTTCAGGGACAGTGCTACATGGCCTAAAGACCTACTCCGAAGTTGCTTCATTACAGACACTAGGAAAAATCATGTGGGAATCTGTGTGAGGGGTTTGGGAGTGAATTTGTGAATGAGAAACTGAGACAGGAAAAAGAAGGGAGAAATGTGTGTCATGTGCCCAGAATGATGGGTTACATGTTATTCTCTTCAAACATGGAAAAGGACTAGATGTTTTCTATTTTTTCTCAGAGAATAAAAGGCAGTAAAAGGGGGGAAGTTTCAGAGGCAAATTCGGTTTTATTTAAAAACAAAAAAGTACCTACTATAAGGGAATCTGATGCTAAATTCAATTCAATAATCACTTATTTTAGCATATATTGTGTCTGATGCACTATGTTAGCCCTTGTGGGTACAGAGACAAAATTAGGAAACGCCCCCTGCTCCCAAGGAGCTTACATTTAATGAAGGATACAACACATGAATAGATAGGTTGATATAAGATCATTTGAAAAATTATCATGTGACCCGGAGTTTCAGTTTAGGCATTTATTGGCAGAAGACTTTCTCAACTGAAGAGTCCCCCATGCTTGTGTGAGAAGTAAAGCTGGTGAGAATCAGGGAAAAGAAAGTTCTGCTTTGGGGTCTTCTGAGTTCCAATTATAGAAAACTCTTTTGAGAGAAAAGTTCTGGGAGTGAAAGATTTTGGAAACCCCTTCCCATTATTGTGGTTGAGAGCAAGTATTTTTACATATTGGTTGAACTGAGATAACTTCCTGTAAGAAGTTCCCATAACCCAAGTCTTAAAGAAAATGACAATTCTAATTTGATAAAAATGTCCAACATTCTAGGAATAGGGGGCAGCCTATGGAAAGGCAAGGAAATGGGAGATGGGTTACTGGGGTCAAGTATATCAAGTAAGCCAGTGTGACTGGAATTAATATTAATTGGTCAATGAAGTATTTAAATATAATGTGCAAAACCTCTAAACTTCTCCTTTTATGGCATGTTTTAATAAAGATAGAGTAATCCTGATGGCTCTGTCAGGAAATCCTCTGCCTGATTTTGAAAACCCATGTAATTTGTCCCCAAGCTTTTCTTCCGGACTCATGGGTTCTTTGTTCTCTTAAATCTAGCCTACCCAGCCTCCTGTCTGTTCCTCACTGGTCCAACTCTATCTCTTTGCCATGCCTTTGCAATGGCCATTTAACAAGCCGGGAATTCATGTCCTTTTTATATCTACTTTATATCATGATTCTTCTTTTAAGATGAAGCTTGGGTATTAATTTTTCCATGGAGCCTTTTCTGACCCCCAAATAACTTGTGCCTTCCCTCTCAAATTTATCTTATTTCTAATTACTTTGTATGTAAAAGTAGTGTTTATAGTTATACTGGGTATATTTAGAATTGTATTCATCTCACCCAAAAATGTAAGATCTTTATGAGTGAGAATTATTTCATTGTTTCTACTAAATATATTCAAAACCTGAGCTAGCTAAATTGCTTACTGGAGTCAGGAAGACCTGAGTTCAAATTCAGTATCAGACACTAACTACCTGTGTGACCCTGGGTAAGTTCACTTTAATTTACTGGAGAAGGAAATGGCAAAACTACTTCAGTATCTCTAATACACCATGGCAGTATGGCAAGATATGGAATACAGCAGGAGTGGGGAATATCTGGTCCACAAGCAGTATAAGGCCCATGAAGCATTTGCTAAGGCAATCACAGGTTAAAATGAGTTGACAGCTTAGCAAAACAACCTTCTATTGCTTGAGTTCTTTAAATTGATAATTTTATATGATCCATGAATGATGTTATAAATATCCAAATGAGGAACCAAAAGGTTCCTCACCATGGTCTACAGGTCCTGAAAAATCAGATACAAATGAATGACTGAACAACAAAATCATGTTCTAACACAATACCTAGAATATAATAGGGATTTAGTAAATGCTTGTTTATTGATTATTCCTTCTTAAAAGCCCATCTTGCCCAAGATGAGCCTTTTTTGATGAGGTATCAGCTTAATAATCCACAAGGAAGAATCGAAATGGATGACAAATGCCCATTGCCACATTGTGATGTGCATTTGGTTGGGTTGCCCATTGCCACACTGTGAAATAATCCACAAGGAAGAATCTAAATGGATGATAAATGCCCATTGCCACACTGTGATGTGCATTTGTTTGGGTTGCCCATTGCCATGCTGTGATGTGCATTTGTTTGGATTATCCATTGAGTTTGTGGCTGGTCCTTGAGTAAAGGGTTAAAAATCTACAAGTAGAAAGGATCTCAGAGGTCATAGAGTCCCACTTTTTTTTTATAGGTGAGGAAACTGTGGCCCAAAGATGTCAAGTATCTTGCTTATCATGTTTCAGGAACAGAATCTGAATCCTGATTTTCTTGAATTTCAGGCCAGCTCCCAATCCACCATGCTATACTGAAGTGAGCAAAGAGCACTGCAAAGAACAGTTGCTAACCTTCCTACAAGGCTTTAGCGTTTATAAAGCACTTCACGTGTGAGCAATTCCTACATATTGTGAACATTACAGAGCCTGCTTCTTTTCTTGGCAGCTCTTCTCCCATGTGCATCATGACCAGGGAAGGTGGACATTCTATTCCTCTGGCCCGAACTGATGGAATTAATACTATCAGGCAGAATTAGATCACTTACATTTTTCATTTCAGAGCTAGACAGTTCAGGGCCCTGCTGACAGAGTCGGACCTCTATGCCCCAAGATGAGAAATTGACCTGTCCAAGACAACCCTTTGCAATGTTATTTGCATTAGTAACATCCCTGATGTCCTCAGTCAATCCCTTCTGGCCCCAGGGAGGTGGCCCTGGCTCCAGAATCCATGCCAACAGAACACAAGGCTGTGTGATATCACAGATGGAATCTCAAAGTCATCAAGTACAAGCCACAAGCCTCAGGCCACACTTGTTCAAGAGGCTGTGAGCCAGCCAAGTTTGGAGAAGCTCCTCAATGGAAAATCATCCATCAGTCAATGGTGCTTGGGTAGCTGGGGCTGTGGGTTCTGAAACTCATAATTTTCTACAGTGGATTAAAATGTAAAATCCTCCAAAATAGTGAGACATGTTTGCAGAAGTCTGGCAATGCTAATGTCAATTCTTGGTGTGAAAAATATTAGCACTATTTTCCAGAGAGGAAACAGATAGAGAGAAGTAAATAATTTGCCTGTGATCACACTGAGACTAAATCCACAAGTTCTTGATTTTAGGCCTTTGCTTTATTTGTGACTAGCTCTCCCTCACAGAGATAGTAAAGGATGTCTAGATCTCTTCTTTCTGCAAATGGAAAAACTGAGATCAGCCAGTTGTTTTGGGTTCCTATAATACAAAGTTAGCTATATTGATAAATCAGGACTGAAAGTAATCCAGAGAGAAGGAAACTGTGAAGTGGCTCTGAAAATGTCCCTCAGGCTACAGCATCTGAAGCTATTGAATGGACTCAAGTGCTATTCCAGGTCTCTCTCACACAGACAGCTCTAGCTTAGCAACTAAGAAATCCTTTTCCTCTTTTACTGAGGAAGGAACTAAGAGGCAGGGTCTGCATGGGGACCTAAATATATGAGTTCATATCCTGCTTGGATATTACTGTGTGACTCTAAGTGAGTTATATTACCTTGCTGTGCCTCTTTTTACTCATCTGTAAAATGAATGTTGACTTCTAAGGTCATTTCCATCTCTAAATCTATGATTCCTAGAAATCCCTGGAACCAGTTAATTGCAATGTTGTTCCCCTTCTCCCTCCATAGCAACTCTGAGATCTTTCCTTTTGTCCCCACTCCCACAGCCCCTACTTGCATTTAGTTTCTTAAGCCCTTCTCCCTGGGATGTCTGTCCTCCCCATTCTTCAGTCTCCAATCTATTGTCCATATAGACAATAAAGTGAAATTCTTAAAACCCAAATTTGACCATATCAATCCCTGCTGAAATATTTCCACTGACTCCCTATTGCCTCTTGAATAAAATATAGAATCCTCAGCTGGACATTTCAAATCCCTCACAGTCTGGCTCCTCTCTATCTTTGCCTACAGGTTCATATTTCTTCTCTTAAGATACTCTCCATTCTACTGAAAATGGGATTTTTCATTGGCTCATAGATTTAGAATTTGAAGGCAATTGATTAGCCATTCAATCCAAAGACTTCATTTTACAGATGAGCAAAATGAGGCTCAAAGAAGTTTACCAATTTTCTCTGGCTACACAGTTAATAAATACAGAGTGGGAATCTGAATCCAACCTTAAATAATACTCTTTTCCATTGTACCCTGCTGTCTTTTGTGAATTTAAGTTGGATCCCATTGGTTCCTTTTTCTCTTTTCTTCCAATGCCTCCCATGGCTGGGAATAGTATGTAGCACACTATACAGGCAGAAGGCCTCCAACCAGTTGAAAAACATGATGCCTTTGATCAAGACTTGCCAATGACCTTGCAAATTAATATGTATTTGTAGGGAGACTTAAGCCACATGATTCTATTTCTTCGAAGTTTGATCATCTACTTATACTTTTTGTAAGAGTAGTTATGTGTCCTACCAGGTCTCAGTTCATTTTATGAGAAATCATTTTTTTAAATCTTGCTTTATAAATAACTTTGCCAAGAATAAACACTTAAAATTCCACTCCAGTTTTAATTGATTCAAGAAGGATCTTGTGATTTCAAGCTCTCAGAGGATTATGGTGGGATGGGAGCTAAAAAGGTCCATTTTACCATGCCCTCTTCTCCTTTTTCAGAGGAAGAAACTGAATCCTACAGAGTTCATAGCATCAGAGCTCAAACAGAAACAAACCCAGTCGCAGTGATAGTTCAATTTTGTCTTGTCTTGTCCAACCCTTCGTGATCCCATTTGGAGATTTTTTGGGCAGACATTGGAGTAATTTGCCATTTCCTTCTCCATTTCTTTTTGCAGTTGGGGAAACTGAGGCAAACAGGGTGAAGTGCTTTGTCCAAAGTCACCCAGCTAGTGAGTATCTGTGGTAACATTTTGAACTCAGTTCTTCCTGACTCTAGTCCTGGTACTCTATCCACTGCCAGCACCTGGCTGCCCACAGTCCTTCTCCTATAAAGTTATCTTTCTTCTTTGTATCTCTTTCATGAATTTATCTATTTATTCTTCTGTTTTTATTTTATTTTTTTATTATGAGAGTTCTTTTATATAATAAGTGCTTAATAAATGTATGTTGATTGATTGACCAGTTAGCCTAATACTCTCGTTTTACAGAGGAGGAAAGGGAAATATAGAAGAGATTATAGGACCATCAATCTAGAGATGAAATGGCTGTTAAATACCATTTATCCATGGATTCTCCCCCTAGGCATGACATATGTTAAAGCCTAGGAATGCTTTGGCAGATTTGAAATTCAAATACACAGTTTTACAAAAGACAGAACTTATTATGAAAATAAATCATTAAAACTTTCTTTTTAAAAAAAATCATGGATTTCCAATTCAAAATGTTTCATCTAGTTCAATCTTCTTATTTTTCTGAGATCAAGCAAGGTTAACTGGTATGCCCAGAACCAGGATTTGAATCCAATTTATGAGACTATAAATTCTGGACTGTTCCCACTGTTCCACACTTATTTCATTTTTTGCCATAGTTTGGTTTCCTCTTTTCTGGTAAATAGAATAAGCTCCAATCTTAAATCTGAAAATAGAGTGGACTTTGGTGGCCTAATTTCTAGGCTCTACAAGCTGGGTGAGACTACTTGGGAAATGAGACCAAGAAAATCTGTATATGGAGTATTTTATAGACTCAATGGTGACATTGGAGTCAGAAAAACTTGAGTTTTAATCCTAACCTGATACCTAAGAACTACAACACCATGATCAAGTGACAATATCTGTGAACCTCTATTGCCTCATAGGCAAAATGGTGACAAAGTCATTATTACCTTCCATGGAAGATGGCTCCATAGCACAAATGAAGTAATAGAGATGAAGACGCTTACAAACTTTAAAACGGTAAATAAATGTCTGTTATGATTCTGAGCAAAAATAATATCATTTATTACGATCAAGAAACCTAGAGCCAGAGAATTAAAACTTTAAGGTTGTATATGGCACTTGACCTATTATTCTGTTTGTAAATCAGCATTTGGCAAGGCAATACCAATGTCAAGCTTTTTGGCTTACCTACTTTTTGTCACTACTCCTACCTGGAAATTGCCACACACTTGCTACCTTGGAAAGGAATTGAGGGCCCAAATTGTTTGGCTGATCTTGACATAACTGAATTATCTTTATCTTACTAGTAAAGCTGGCTCCACTTTGAAGCCACAGCTGATCTCCATTGAACAATCTGTCAACAGATTGATCTTCTTTTAATTCTCTTTGGCCTAAGTTATCTCCTTAATCAGGGTGGAAAATCCAACAAAGAACTTTCTTTTCAACATTAGCTGAGATTTTATATTTGGTTGTATAGGTCTCATTTTGGTGAGGGGAACTGATAAGCTGTGTCATGATCAGAGTAGAATGAGCAGGATGTTCTTTTTAGCTCTGGGGAGAAAATGAACACAAGATAAATTAGTGATCTTAATGCAAGGAAGCAATTTTGAGTTCAAAGGTATCATTGACTTTTTTTGTGACATAAGGTCCATTCTCTTACTGTGGCTCTAGGAGGGTACAGTTTATTTACAAGGAAATTAGATACAATTTTGGAGGGGGGAGAAGGATTACATATATATATTTGCAGAGGCAATTGGGGTTAAGTGACTTGGCCAGGGTCACACAACTAGGGTGTGTTAAGTGTCTGAGGTCAGATTTGAACTCAGGTCCTCCTGATTCAGGGCTGGTGCTCTAACTACTGTACTACCTAGCTGTTCTGACTACTTTTTTATCTTAAGAAAAATCCAAAAACAAATCTGAGGGAAGGTATTTGGATTTAGATGAAGATCAATAGAAACAGAAATAGAAACATTATTTTCTATTTTTTTTCTTAAAAATAGAATGCATCTTATCCCAAACCCACCCCTCCTTCTAACTTCCCTATTTGGTAGCATGTTTCTGTTGAATCCTATAGGATTCACTTTCCCATTCCTATCAAGTAAATCATTAAATCTTGTTAATTCTACTTTTTCAACATCTCTAGCATCTTTATTCCTCTTTCTAATTATATTACAAACATATTAGTCAGGACTTTCATCCCCTCTCACCTGGGCTATGACAGAAGAGTTCTGATTAATCTCCCTGCATTCATCTTCTCCCCTTACTGATCTATCCTCAGTATGGCTGCCAAATAGATATTCCTCAAAATCAGGTCTGGCTATGTCACTCCACTGCTCAGGAAGCTTCCATACTTCCTTCTTATCTTTTGCTAAAGTATGAGTTTTTTCTGTTTGGGCTTTAAAGTTTTTCAGAATCTGGCTCTGAGCAATTGTGAATCATTTCCCTGACTCTATGTAGGTTGTAGCCATATTGGCTGATTTTCTGTTCCTTTAATTTAACATTCTATCTTTGCCCTCCATATCCCTGCACAGGCCATTCCCATGCCTTGAATACATTCCCTTTTAGCCCCTGCCCTGACTCCTTTCAAAGGTTGACGCAAGTGCCACCTCCTCCAAAAGGGCTTTTTTCATCCCTCTAATTATCAGTCAGTCAACAAATACTTATTAAATACCCACTGAATGTCAGCCACCATGCTAAGCATTGAGAATACAAGAAAAGGCAAAAAAGCCCTCAAGGTGTTCAGTCTAATTATTAATAGTAATGAAAAGTTCATTTGTTTTTCTGGAACATGGAGGTGAAAAAGACAAGGCTAATATTTTTACAGGCAAGTATCTGTAGGTAAGTATATGAACACAATGATATTGGTTCAGGAAGATGCTTGCATGGGTCAGTGTAACTTTAAAAGTCTTGAAATGCTCACTGGATCACTTAACAAATAATTGTAAAGCATTCAGATTTCGAGCAATGAATGGAAGAAGGAAAGAAGCTTCCTGACAATGATCTTGTTCTTGATGCACCTTAAAGACCATGGGGGAATTTCCATTAAATTTTCAGTGAATTCTCTCATCCATGCTGTCTGCTACATTAGATTGTGAGCATGTATGTGGATTTCTTTTAAATCCCTTGAATTTAACAAAGTAGCTGGGGCAAGTTAATGGTTTTTTTTCTTTCATTTTTTCACTCATTTATTCAGAGACATGTAGAATAAAGTAATAGGAGGTGAGAAAATGGATTAGGTAGGAGATATTTCATTTAAATCAAGGCTAGAAATTCATCAGAGATGAAAGAGGGACACATTCCAGAAACAGATTAAAGCCTTTCGGGCCATCCTTGCTAATTTCCCATCTATAATCCATATATGCAACTTTTAGTGAACCTTAAAAGTTCTTTTTAGTGCTTTCTGTGATTTATGAACAATTTTCCCTCAAAATTTATCTAATAAAGTGTGTAGCACATACATCAATAATCTCCTTTTACAATTGAGGAAATGGAGATACATGGATGTGAAGTATTTTTCTCCTAGTCATCTAGGTAATAGATATGGGGAAATTAACTTGAATTTTTGTGTTCTCTGGATTAAAATCTAGAGCTTTTTCCAAAATATCATTAAAAACAGATAGATGGTATATTGGATGGTGGACTGGACTTAGAATTAGGAATATCTGAATAATAGCACAAAATGTTACAAATTTGTTTTTCTCCATGAAAAGAATGGATGAATGTGTGAATGGAATTGCCCTTTTCCCTTCTTACTTAGCAGTTACCCCCTGAAGTTAAAATAAATGTTCCTTTTGGAGTTATTCTACAGTACAGGGCTTAACTAATCACAGTAATTTAATCATCAGCCTCATGGTATTTAGTGCTCTAAAGAACCTCAGCAATATTTTATTCAACCTTAAATCATTGGAATCCAACCCTGGAATATTCATTTCCTTTGTACCATCTCTGACAAGTGGTTATCCAGTGTTTGACTGAAAACTTTTAGTTATTCTGGATTCTTTGCCTCTTTTCACTATCATGACTCAAATATGAAGCCAAGAACAATAAAAATAATTAATATGTAATCTGAACAGGGCAGAGGACTACAGACTCTTCCATTGCTCATTTTGGGAGAATTTAGTGATTTCTCTTGACCGCAAAATCTACCATATCCACTAAAACACCATCAATTTTCCATATGAATTATTCCCCATTCATAAGTCTTTCATCATTTACAACAGTGGTGTCAAGATCAAATTGAAAAGAATCCCTGAAATTACATAATGATTTTGAAAACTACAACTGAAATTATCTATGTTGTATTATATTTTTTAATTATTTTGTAAAACATTTCCCAATTATATTATAACCTGGTTCAGGCTATACTTTATAGTTTTGCAGGCCACAAATTTGATACCTCTCTTGTGGAAGCATTAACCTTTCTACACATGTCTATGTAATTATTGATTAAAACACAAAGTTATCAATCTGTCCATTTATCTTATACCTAAAGAAGTCAATTTATGATCTCAGCTATGTCCGTCACTCTTTCTTTCTAGTAAAAATAAAATAAAATGCATAACGACTTCCACCCATGTCTAGCAAGTTTTCAGTATTCTCATATATAGAAGGAAATATAGCTTTTGATTGGTGGAGAAAAGGCTGGGAGGGACTTTGTGTACCAAAGGGACTTGTTGAGGAGAGAACTTTATTAGTCAAAGAGTTTGGCAAGAGACACATTTAAGGATAAAAGGAAAAAGAGGTGTATAGCAGATATTCATAGAAAGCTAGTCCTTTCATTTCTACAGATTGGCTTGAAATCCTAGACCATAAACCTCCATTAGCTGAAACTTTATCTCATCTACTGTGTTTAGCTTAGATTTCACCTTGGTTTCAGCTAAAGAAGGCTTCATTTTTGTGCATTTTGTGGTATATCCTAATCTGTATAGTTTCTCTTATTTTTGTTTGCTCTTTTTTTAATTATTATATTTATTTTTAATACACATTGTTTTATGAATCATGTTGGGAAAGAAAAATCAGAACAAAAGTGAAAAACTATGGGAGAGATTAAAAAAAGAAAGAAAGACGTGAACATAGCATGAGTTGATTTGCAATCAGTCATCTTAGATCTTTTTTTGGATGCAGATTGCATTTTCTGTCCAAAGTCCATTGGGATTGCTTTTGATCATTGAACTGCTGGAGAAGAGTCAGGACTTTCATAGTTGATCATCACACATTATTGTTAATATAATCTACGATATATTCCTGGTTCTGCTTGTTTCACTCAGAATTAGTTCATGTAAATCTTTCCAGGCCTTTTAGTTTGCTCATCATTTTTTTTTTGAAGAACAATAATATTCCATTACCTTCATGTCTCACAACTTGTTCAGTAATTTGGCTGGGCATCCACTCCTTTTCCAGATCGTTGCTATCACAAAAAGAGCCGCTACAAAAATTTTGGCACACATGGGTCCTTTTTCCTCCTTTTTGATTTCTTTGGGATACAGACCAGTAATGTAATGGCACTGCTGGATCAAAAGGTATGCACAATTTTACAGCTCTGGATTTAGTTCCAGATTGCTCTCCAGAATGGTTGTATCATTTCACAATTCAAACAACAATGCATTATTGTACTAGTTTTCCCCCATCTCCTCCAATATTTATCATTATCTTTCCTGATATCTTAGCCAGTCGGTGAGGCATGAGGTGGTACCACTGAATTATTTTAACTTGCATTTCTCTAATCAATAGTGATTTAGAGTATTTTTCATATGAATATAAATGATTTTAATTTCATCATCTGAAAATTGTCTGTTCATATCTTTTGTCCATTTATCAATTGAGGGAATGACTTGTATTCTTATAAATTTGGCACGCATTTTTATATATTTTAGAAATGAGACCGTTATTAGAAATACTGGCTGTAAAGATTTTTCCCAGCTTTGTATTTCCATTTTTATCTTGTTCCTGTTCATTTTGTTTGTGCAAAATCTTTTTAATTTGATGTAAAGTTGTCCATTTTGTATTTTATAATGTTCTCTAGTTATTTTTTAATCATAAATTCCTCTTTTCCAAAGGTTTTATAGGTAAATTATACCTTGTTCTCTTAATTTGTTTATGTTATCATCTTTTATGCCCCAAATATGTATCCATTTTGACCTTATTTTGGTAGGGGTGTGAGATGTAGGTCTATGATGAATTTCTGACATTATTTTCTAGTTTTCCCAGCAAGTTTTGTCAGATAGAGTTCTTATATCCAAAGCTGGAGTTTGGGGATTTATCAAATACTAAATTGATATAGGCCTTGATTATTGTGTTGTGTGAATCTAATATAATCTCATTGATTCACCACTCTATTTCCTAGCCAGTACCACATAGTTTTGAGTACTGCTACATTCTAATGTAGTTTTAGATTCAGTACTGCTAAGTCACAATCCTTTGTATTTTTTTCTTTTTTATTTTATTAATACTTTTTATTTGCAAAACATATGCATGGGTAATTCCTAAACATTAACCCTTACAAAGCTTTCTGTTACAAATTTTTCCCCCCTACTTCCCACCCCTCCCCTAGATGGCAGGATATCCACTACATGATAATTATGTTAGAATACTTAAGAAATCGAATATATGTATAGTTATTGCATCATTTTTTGTGCAGGAGAAATCATATCTACAAGAAAGAATAATCTGATAAAGGAAATACAATGCAAGCAAACCTCAACAGAGAACATGAAAATGTTATGTTGTGGTCCACATTTCACATCCCTCTCTCTGGGTGTATATGGCTCTCTTCACTGAACAATTGGAACTGGTTTGAAGCATTCATTGTTGAAGAGAGTATGTCCCTTAGAACTGATCCTCATATAGTACTGTTGTTGCCGTGAATAATGATCTCTTGGTTCTGCTCACTTCACTGAGCATTATTAGTTCATGCAAGTCTCTCCAGGCCTCTCTGAAATCATCCTGCTGGTCGTTTCTTAAAGAACAATAATATTCCATAACATTCATATACAATAATTTATTCAGGCATTCTCCAATTGTTGGGCATCCATTCAGTTTCCAGTTTCTAGCCACTACAAAAAGAGCTGCCACAAACATTCTTGCACATGTGGGGCCCTTTCCTTCTCCTATGATTTCTTTGGGATATAAGCCCAATAGAAACACTGCTTGGTCAAAGGGTATGCATAGTTTGATAACTTTTTGAGCATAGCTCCAAATTGCTCTCCAGAATGGCTGGATCCATTCACAGGTCCACCAACAATGCATCAGTATCGCAGTCTTCCCACATCCCCTCCAACATTTATCTTTATCTTTTCCTGTCATTTTAGCCAATCTGACAGGTGTGTAGTGGTACCTCAGAGTTGTCTTAACTTGCATTTCTCTGATCAATAGTGATTTGGAGCAACTTTTCATATGACTAGAGATTGTTTTAATTTCATCATCTGAAAATCGTCTGTTCATATCCCTTGACCACTTATCTATTGAAGAGTGGCTTGAATTCTTATATATATGAGACAATTCTCTATATATTTTAGAAATGAGGCCTTTATCAGAACCATTAAATGTAAAGATGATTCCCAATTTGATGCTTCCCTCCTAACCTTGTCTGCATAAGTTTTGTTTGTACAGAAACTTTTTAACTTAATATAATCAAAATTATCCATCTGGTGTTCAATTAGGAGTTCCAGGTCTTCTTTGGACATAAATTTATTCCATCTCCACAGGTCTGAGAGATAAACTATACTATGTTCCTCTAACTTGCTTACTAAGTCCCTCTTTATATCTAGATCATGAACCCATTTAGATCTTATCTTGGTATGTGGTGTTAGGTGTCAGTCCAACCTTAATTTCTTCCACACTAGTTTCCAGTTTTCCCAGCAGTTTTTGCCGAATAGTGAGTACTTATCCCAAAAGCGGGGGTCCTTGGGTTTATCAAACACTAAATTGCTAACATTATTACCTAACTTGTCATGATATCCTATCCTATGCCACTGATCGACTGCTCTATTTCTCATCCAGTACCAAATGGTTTTGATGACCGCTGCTTTATAATATAGTTTTAGATCTGGTACAGCAAGGCCACCTTCATCTGTCTTTTTTTTTTCATTAATTCCCTGGAAATTCCTTACCTTTTGTTCTTCCAAATGAACTTTGCTACTATTTTTTCTAGGTCTGTAAAATAATTTCTTGGGAGTTTGATTGGTATGGCGCTAAATAGATAAATTAGTTTGGGTAGTATTGTCATTTTTATTATATTTGCTCGGCCTCTCCATGAACACTTAATGTTTTTCCAATTAACTAGGTCTGATTTTATTTATGTGGAAAGTGTTTTGTAGTTTAGTTCGTATAGTTTCTGACATTCTCTTGGCAAATAGATTCCCAAATATTTTATGCTATCATCTGTTATTCTAAATGGAATTTCTTTTCTATCTCTTGCTGCTAAACTTTTTTTAGTAATATATAAGAATGCTGATGATTTATGTGTATTTATTTTGAATCCTGCAACTTTACTAAAGTTATGAATTGTTTCTAGTAGTTTTTTAGTTGAGTCTCTAGGGTTCTCTAAGTATACCATCATGTCATCTGAAAAGAGTGATATTTTGGTTTCTTCATTACCTACTCTAATTCCTTTTATCGCTTTTTCTTCTCTTATTGCCAAAGCTAACATTTCTAATACAATATTATATAGTAATGGTGACAGTGGGCAGCCTTGTTTCACTCCTGATCTTATTGGGAATGGTTCTAGTTTGTCTCCATTACATATGATGCTTGCTGATGGTTTTAAATAGATGCTGCTTTTCATTTTAAGGAAAACCCCATTTATTCCTATACTCTCTAGTGTTTTTAATAGGAAAGGGTGTTGGATTTTGTCAAAGGCTTTTTCTGCATCTATGGAGATAATCATATGGTTTTTGTTTATTTGGTTATTGATATAATTGATTATGCTGATAGTTTTCCTGATATTGAACCAGCCCTGCATTCCTGGTATAAATCCTCCTTGGTCAAGATGTATTATCCTGGAGATAACTTTCTGTAATCTTGTTGCTAAAATCTTATTTAAAATTTTTGCATCAATATTCATTAGGGAAATGGGTCTATAGTTTTCTTTCTCTGTTTTCACCCTACCTGGTTTAGCTATCAGCACCGTATCGGTCTCATAGAAGGAATTTGGTAGTATACCTTCTATCCCTATTTTTTCAAATACTTTGTATAGTATTGGAATTAATTGTTCTTTGAATGTTTGGTAGAATTCACATGTAAAACGATCTGGTCCTGGAGATTTTTTCTTAGGGAGTTGATTAATAGCTTGTTCTATTTCTTTTTCTAAAATGGGGCTATTTAAATAATTTATTTCCTCTTCTGTTAACCTGGGCAATCTATATTTTTGTAGATATTCCTCCATTTCATTTAGATTATCAAATTTATTGGCATAAAGTTGGGCAAAGAAACTCCTAATTATTCCTTTGTATTTTTTCATTAATTCCCTTGATATTTTTGACCTTTTGTTCTTTCAGATGAATTTTATTTTTATTTCTATAATATATATTATATTGAGCTTTTGTGTGTGTGCCATGTACTGCTGAGAAAAAGGTCTGTTATTTTCTGGCCCTATGCAGTTTTCTTCAGAGGTCTATCATATCTAGATTTTCTAGGATCTTATTAACCTCACTAATTTCTGTCTTGTTAATGTTGTGGTTAGATTTGTGTGATTCTGAGAGAGGAATATATAATTATATAAAATAATGTGTTGGCAGGTTGATTGGTATAGCACTGAATAAGTATATCAATTCAGGCAGAATTGTCATTTTTATTATATTAGCTCATCCTAGCCATGAGCAATTGATATTTTTCCAGTCATTTAGAACTGATTTTATTTATATGAGAAGTGTTTGTAATTGTGTTCATACAGTTCTTCGGTTTGTCTTGACAGGTAGACCCCCAAATAATTTTTTTCTCTGCAGTAATTTTAAATGGAATTTCTCTTTTTATCTCTTGCTGATGGAATTTTCCAATAATATCGAGAAATGCTAATTATCTGTATGCATTTATTTCATATCTTACAACTTTGCTAAAGCTGTGAATTGTTTTCAGTAAACATTTGGATGATTTTCTAGGATTATGTAAGTATATCATCATATCATCTGCGAAGAGTGATAGTTTTATTTCCTCATTGCCTATTCTAATTTGTTTATTTATTTTTCTTTTTTTATTGCTAAAGCCAACATTTCTGATACAATGCTGAATACTAATGGTGATAATGAGCATCCTTGTTTTACCCCTGATATTACTGGGAATGTATACAGCTTTTCTCCAGTACAAATGACATTTGCTCAAGGTTTTAGATAGATATTGCTTATTATTTTAAGGAAAGCTCCGTTTATCCTTATGTTCTCTAGTGTTTTAACAGGAAGGGCTGCTATATTTTGTCAAAAGCTTCTGTATCTATTGAGATTGTCATACAATTTCTATTGGTTTTGTTATTGATATGGTTGATTATGGTAATAGTGTTCCTGATATTGAACCAGCCTTACCTTCCTGGTATAAATCCCCCTTGGTCACAGTGTATTATCCTGCTTATAAATTGCTAATAATTTATTTAATTCTTTTGCATTAATATTTATTAGAGGGATTGGTCTGTAATTTTCTTCCTCTGTTCTTGTCCTTCTTGGTTTAGATATCCTTGCCATATTTGTGTCATAGAAGGAATTTGACAATACTCCTTTACCTACTTTTGCAAATAGTTTACATAGTATTGAAATTAATTATTCTTTCAATGTTTGGTAGAATTCACTTGTGAATCCATCTGGCCCTTTTCTTAGGGAGTTCATTAATGCTTTGTTCAACTTCTTTTTCTAAATTGGGACTATTTTAGTATTTTATTTAATCTGGGCAATTTCTATTTTTGTAAATATTCATCCATTTAGATTAGATTCTCAGACTTGCTGCCATAGAGTTGGGCAAAACAGCTCCTAAATATTCTCTCATTTCTTTTTCATTGCTGATGAGTTCACTTCTTTCATCTTTGATGCTGGTGATTTTGTTTTTGTCTTTCCTTTTACTGATCAAATTAACCAGATAAATCTCTGGTTATAGGTAAACCTATTTTGTTAGTTTTTTTTTTTTTCATAAAACCAACTCAGTTTTGTTTATTAGTTCAATAGTTTTCTTCATTTCTATTTTATTAATCTCTTCTTTGAGTTTCAAAATTTCTAATTTGGTATTTAATTGGGAGTTTTTAATTTGTTCTTTTTCTATTTTTAATTGCATGGGTCTCCTATTTCTCTTTTTAGTTTATGTAACTATTTAGAGTTATAAAATTTCTCCTAAGAACTGCTTTGAATGTATCCCATAGATTATGGTATCTTGTCTAATTATTGTCATTTCCTTAGATAATTATGGATTGTTTTCATGATTTGTTGTTTGACCTACTCATTCTTTATAATTAAATTATTTAATTTCCAATTGGTTTTTAGTTTATCTTTTCCTGTTTTTTTTTCATTGAATATAACTTTTATTATATTGTGGTCTGAAAAGGAAGCATTTACTATTTCTCCATTTTTGTATTTGATTTTTATATTCTAATACATGGTCAGTTTTTTGTAGGTGCCATGTACTGCTGAGAAAAGGGTGTATTCCTTTCTGTCCTCATTCAGTTTTCTCCAGAAGTCTATCATATCTAAGTTTTATAGGATCTTACTAACCTCCCTAATTTCTTTCTTGTTTATTTTGTGCTTAGATTTGTATGATTGTGAGAGGGGAAGTTAGAGGTCCTCATTAGAATAGTTTTGCTGTAGATTTCTTCCTGGAACTGGCTTAAAATCTTCTCTAGGAATTTCCTTGCTCTACCACTTGGTGCATACACATTTAGTGTCATTACTACATTAACTATACACTTTATCAAGATATAATTTCCAACCTTACCTCTTTTAATAAGATTTATATTTGCTTTTGCTTCATCTGAGATCAGAATTGCAACCCCTGCTTTTTTAACTTCAGCTGAAGCATAATAAATTATGTTCTAGCCTTTTACTTTTACTCTGTATATGTCTCTCAATGTCAGATATGTTTCTTGCAAGCAACATATGTAGGAGTTTGTTTTTTTTAAATACACTCTGCTATTTGTTTTCATTTTATGGGAGAGTTCATCCCATTTACATTAACAGTTATGATTACCAGCTCTCTATTGTTCTCCATACTATTTTCTCCTCTTTATATATGCTTGTTCTCTCTTTACACCTGTGTGTTTTACCCATCTTGTTCCCACTACTTTATCTCCTATTACCCCTCCCCCTTCTCTTAGTAGTGTTTTTTAACCCACTCCAGTCAACATGTCATCCTTTCTCTTACTTTTTCCCCTACTGTTTCTGCTCTAGTTTCTATCCTATCACTCTCTTTTCTTTTCTTCTTTCTCCTCCTACTTAAATAAATTTCTATAACCAATTGAATGATTAAGTTATTCTCTTTTAGAGCCCAAATTGATGAGATCAAGCTTCAGACAATGCTCATCCCCCTCCCATTTTTCCCTCCATTGTAATAGATCTTTTGAGCCTCTTGGTATGAGCTAATTGTCCCATTATATCTCTTGTTTCTTCTTTTTCCAGTACAGACCTTCTTCCACTCCCATCAGGGGCCATTCACAACCACATTTTCAGTCCATGTGATGCCTCCTTTTGTCTGCCACAGATATAGTTCTCAAAATATTGTTTTGCATCTAGAGATGTAAACAATTTAATCTTATACATATATATGTATATATTTGCATTTTTATGATTCTTTTAAGTGCTGTGTTTGTAGATTAAATTTTCTAGTTAGTTTTTTTTTCAATAGAAATGATTGAAAGTTTCTTACTTCATTAAAGTTCCATCTCTTCCCTGAAAGATGATGCTGAGTCAAGCTGGGTAGTTAATTCTTGTTTGTCCCCTGTATATACACTCTTGTTCTCTCTTTCCACTCTGTCCTTAGTCATGTCCTTTGCCTTCTGGAATATGGTATTTATTGTAGAAACTTCCAGATCCTGGATAATCCTGACTGGTGCTCCTTGATATTTCTGTTTTTGTCTGGCAGCTTGCAGTATTTTTTCCTTGAAATTATAGTTCTAGAGTTTCACAACAATGTTCCTTGGGGTTTTTCCTCATGCAATCTTTTTCCAGAAGTGATCAATAGATTCTTTTATGAGTATTTCCTCCTCTGTTTCTAGAATGTTGGTGCAGTTTTTTTTTAAATGAACACTTGTAGAATGCTATCCAGGCTCTTTTTTGGTTATGGCCTTCACATAGGCTAATAATTTTTAAGTTGTCTCTTCTGGTTCTATTTTCCAAGTATTTTATTTGTCCAATGAGGTAGTTCACATCTTCTTTCATTTTTTAACTCTTTCTAGTTTGTTTGACTGATTCTTGCTGTCTCACAAAGTCTTTACCTTTTATTTGTCCTCTTCTAGCTTTTAATGTGATTTTCTTCAGTTATTTTTTTATCTGTTTTTCCATTTGGTTTGTTCTAATTTTAATAGTTGTTTTCTTCAGACAATTTTTTTCTTTCCTTTTCCAAACTATTGTCTCTCTCATACATAACTCTGATTTCTTTTCTCATTTTTTCTTCTCCCTCTTTCATTTTTCTTTTGAAGTCTTTTATCAGTATTTCCAAGAAGCCTCTTTGGACTTGAGACCAAATTATCTCAAGCTTCAATATTTCTTCTGCAGGCATTCTATTCTTGTCTGAGTTTGTGTGTTGGTCTGCCCTGCCATCATAGTAGCTTTCTATGGTTCTTTTTTGTTTCTTTCTCATTTTCTTTCCTTTTCTTTTGATATTTCTCCCTTTTTTTTTTTTTTACTTTTAAGGTGAAGTTCTGCTCCTGGGTAAAAAGTGGCACTGTCCTAAACTTCCTGTGCACCTCTGAGCCTTGGCTTTGAGCACAAGGACCCCTTGTGTTTGTAGGGGGAGATTTACCTGCTCTGTTCAGGAAACAACTTGGTTTCTCAGAGTTTGCCTTCTCACCTAGGACGGGAAGCTCCCTCACTGATTTGTTCCTCTACCCAAATAGGACTTAGGGTCTTAGTTAAGATTTTCTGCGATTAAGACCCTCTCACCTACTTTCCCAGAGTCTATCTTACTTGGACTGAATATCTTTTTTACCCCAGTGAAACTGACATTTCTTGAAGTTTTTGCAGTCTATATTAAGCTGGAGAAAGATTTCATTCTGTCAAACTCTGTTCAGAGGCTTGGTTTCATGTGGTTTTCTAAGGAAACTGGAAGAGCTTGAGCAGCTTCTTGACTTTACTCCACCATCTTAGCTTCACCCCTGGAACTCCTGTTTGCTGTTCTTTTCTTGGATAAATGGGTTTACTTCTATTCACTACTTATGAAGGTCTTTTATGTAAGCAGATTAGGTCGAAAGGAGCCAAATTGGAAAGGGTAAGTTAAGTATTTAAATTCTTCTTATTTGAACCTAGACATAACTCTAGACCTGAGATATTTGAGGAAGATAGATAGAATAGTTAAATAACCCTTATTAAGATGGTGAATAGCCTTGTCTCAATAGCTTTTTCATCTTTTTATTTTTTTCCTCAAGCAACATGAACCTCAAATCAAAAACAGTCTTTATCTTTAGCTCTCCTCACCACAGAGACTGGTTAGGTCTTGGATCTTACTTGTTTGTGCCACCCATGTGTTGATTCTATATATTTAGACAATTTGTATGGACATTCATAACTTAATGTGTTTCTTTTTAAAATTTCTTTTGCATTTGTTTCACCTTTCATCCATTTACCACCCCCCCAGAATGAACTTTCTTTTTGTGGAAAAAAGAGCCACAATTAAATAAGAATATGATGTGATGTCTCACAATGAACACAGTATTCTGTCCCAGTAATCTTTCCATTTTTGAAATAAAGGGATTGGAGTGTATCGTGTCTATTTTCCAGAAAATTTGTTGACACCTCCTCCCTCAATTACATTACTTGCTTTAGTGATATTTTAATTCATATTGTTGTAGCTACTGTGCATTTGGAGGTTCTTCTTTCAGTGAATTAGAACAGTGAAAGTAATAATTTCCCTGCGAATTCTTGATACATGCATGAGGTATATTTATTGGTATTGGTATTCCTGACATTAGTTATTTTTACTTGTGATCTGTGAACCTGTTGTTTATATTTTTGTTTCATTTTGGTTATTTTGATTTCAAAACTGGATCTCCCACCTGATCCATTCTGGAAATGCAGTGGTCTCTCATGGGCTTGACTCCAGTGATGATGAGAAGGGAGCTTTGACCATTTTTGATTCCAATCTGAGGTGATTTCTCCTTTTATTAGGCAGTCTTGGGACATCTTACTCCCAGAAGCTCCTGTTATGAATGTCAGATTCAGTTCATACACTCAATCAATTTAGCCCACTGTAGCTCATAATTACAGAATGCAAGTGATCCATCACCTTTTATAGAAAGGATTAACAATTGTCTATGAAGATTTTATTTTTTATTTTTCATTTTTAACAGCATTGCCATATAATTGGATTTATTTGTAATCCTATTTATTTTAGTAACTAAAAACTGAGAAGAGAGAGGAAGGCACCATGCTAAGTTCTTTACAAATATCTCATTTGATAAGGGGTGCATTAAGTTCACCAGACTTTTAATGGGACAAATGAAAAAGAAATTAAGAACCCCTGCTTTCTAGTGACACATATCTTAACCCATGGCAAGATGGAGAGACTGTTAAATTTGGAGGAAGGAAGAATTGGATTTAGATCCTGCCTCAGGTTTTTTACCTTGTTTATTTGTTAAAAAAAATAAAATTTGGGATTTGAATTTGATGATCAATACTTTCCATTGAGAAATCTTTGGTCCTATGATTCCTTATAACTATCACTTTAGAAAATTCCTGGAGTGCCCTAAAGTTATCATACTAAGGTCAGACTCTTAAGTGATATTACCCTCCCATCTTCACCACCATATAGACTATTTATTGCACATTAATCATTCAGTTCATCACCATGGCCAACTTTGAATCCCCCTTTGTGAAGTCTATTAAAGGTGATCATGTTATTATGTCCTTCAAGAACTCTGAGATCACCTTCATGGCACCATAAGGCAGTAAAGGAGGACATGTGAGGAGGTTTTTTGTGAATAAGCCTCATAAAAATAATTAAATCATCACAAGACAAACATTATTTCTGACCTCCAAAAACTTCATATTCTGATCATATCAAAGTCAGACTTTCCATTGCATCAAAGTTAATGATGATTCTAATATACAGATGTCACAGATTTCTCCCTTTTGACATTAAAAGGCTAAGAAATCCATCAATTGCTGTGCTGTGTCTGTCTTTGGCTTGCTGGGAACATGAGTGAGTTCCCCACAGGGAGAAGACACAAATGTTGATTGGCTGGCAGCATTCCAGATGTTCTGATAAACAGCTTTTGCTCAGAGACAATAACCATCTTTTGATGTTAATTTTGTCATAAGGCATGCAGTATGGGATGCGCCGATCGTGCCTGCTAGTGTTTTTATGAGTGCTTAAAGGGCACTTACATCTTTGCAAAACAGCCATCAGAATTAAATACCCAACAAATCAGTCAGTTAATCAGCATGCCAGCCCATTAAAAATGGAACCTGCACAGAAGCATGACAATTTTGGTGTCCCTTGGGAAGGTTTACCACCAGATGCCCTCCCCACCAAAACTTCTTTTATTCTCCTTAAGGAAGAACCATTTCTCAGAGCTAATTAGTCTCTCCACTCCCCATTTGCTTGATAACTAAATACTGGTGGACCTTAATTAAAATGACCAAGGCAGTGCTGAGCAGGCAGTCCCATTAATGACTGGATAATGGTTGTTGAGGACAATGTCCCAGCCTTGGAAATTGTACCATTAACTTGTTTGGTCTATCTAATGAAAGATACAGAAGCAAGGATTTCCTGAGTTCTGGGGAGAATGTGGATAGCGATTCAAAGACCCTAAAAGATGAAAAAGATCACTTTGGTGCTAGAATATCCCCAAGAGTTCTGGGGAGAATGTGGACAGCGATTCAAAGACCCTAAAAGATGAAAAAAGATCACTTTGGTGCTTGAATATCCCCAAGATAATCCTGCAAGGCACTTTCTATCTTGTGCATGTTATTTCCTGGATTGATGTAATTTTGTCTTTGAGACTGATATTAAAGTTAAGGGCTGAGAGGAAGTCAGTGGGGGTATGGTGGCAATTTCTCTAGCTTGGGGCAGATGATGCAGGGCAAAGAATATTTTGTGGACTTTGAGAATGAGTTCGAACGTTGCCTTTGTCACATATTACTTTTGTGACTTTGGCATAATCTTTACTTTTTTTCATCTGTATTATAAGAAAGTGAGAGTTTTTAGGTTCCCTTCTAGTATGAATTTGTGATCCTGTTACTCTTAGGATCTGTGTTCAAATCCTAACTCTGATAATTGACTTTGATGCTCTTAATCATGGCTTTTCCTGATTCCCTCATTGGCTAACACTTTCTCTTCTCCCATAAAATTATCTTTTATAATATTTACTATCTCTGTGACTGACCTGGCCACATGGAATGTAAATTCCTTGAGGAAAGGGACTGTCTCATTTTGGATATTGTATGTCAGGACCCAATACAGTTGACCAACACCTCAGAATAATTTCTGAAGAAACAGATGAATTGATGAATTTGTGGCACTGACCAAGTCACTGGATCTCTCAGGACCTTATTTTCCTTTTCCATGTAATGTACAATGTTAGGCTTGAGGACATATGAAGTCCCTTATGTTTCTAAAGCTTATTGAGGGAGCAGCTAGGTGGTGCAGCGGATAGAGCACTGGCCCTGAAGTTAGGAAGACCTGAGTTCAAATCTGATCTCAGACACTTAATACTCCCTAGCTGTGTGACCCTGGGCAAGTCACTTAACCTCAATTGCCTCAGCAAAAAGCAAAAAAATAATAAAGCTTATTGAAGCACTTTTGGTTTCAAGTTTTTCCCCATTCCAAATATTTATGTGTATATGCATGTACACATACATAAAAATGACATACATACACATACACATATAATATATTCACATATATGTATATATTTATCTTATATATATATACATAAATCTACTCATATATACACAAGCATACATGCTCAGTAGTAGACATACATACAAATGCATATATACATATGAATATAACACACAAATATACAAACATGCACATACACAGTGCATGTATATATACATACATAAACACATATACACATAAACATACATACATAAACACGTGTACATACACACAGACTGCACAACATACACGTTCCACTACATACATGTAGTTACACACATGCACATATTTCTGTATGCATATATGTACACATGCATGTGTGTATGTATATACATGTCTGTATGTATCTATACACTAAGATTTTGGGGACACCTTGTATATATATATTCACAGATATGTATCTATGTATATATAAAATTTATATATATACATATATATGTGTGTATATAATATATTTGCATGTGTGTATATAAATTTATGGGTTGTATTTCAATATGATTTTTTAAAAATTATATTTATTTCATTTCTTGTGCTTAAAATATTTTGAGTTCATGTCTATTCATCTATCTTGATCTCTCTCTCTCTTTGTCCCCCTCTCTGTCATTTTCTCTGTCTCTTTGTCTGTCTGTCTCTGTTTCTCTGTCTATCTGTCTCTGTCTCACTCCTCTCTGTCTCAATGGTTTTTTTTATATCCATTTCTCTGTCTCTGTCTCTCTCCTTATCTTTCTCTGTCTGCCTGTCTCTCAGTTTCTGTCTCTGTGTGTGTCTCTTTCTGTCTCTTTGTCTTCCTGTATGCCTGTATCTCTCTGTCTCATTATTTCATCTATCTCTCTCCCTATATACCTGTACCTGCATTTTCATCTCTATTTTTATCTGTATTGGTCTTAGTCTTTATATATATATGGAGAGTGAGAGAGAGAGAGAGAGAAAGAGAGAGAGAGAGAGAGAAAGAGAGAGAGAGCTATATATATATAGTTATATATATAGTTATATATATGCATGTATATATATATAGTTATATATGTGTGTATATATATATACAATCTATATCTATGTGTGTGTGTATATATACACACATACATATATATACACACACACATATATACATACATATATATATAATTATATATGTATATAGCTATATATATAGTTATATATATATATTGATCCAGCTCCAGACTCACCCCTCATCTTCAGCACAACATTGTTATTGCTCATTCAGTTGTGTCCAACTCTTCATGACCCCATGAACAAGGCCACAAGGTTTTCTTGGCAAATAATTTGGAATGGTTTGCCATTTCCTTCTCCAGTGTACCTCCACTTCATAGAGGAAGAATTGAAGCAAATTGGGGTATATTGATTTGCTTAAGGTCACATAGCTAGTATGAGTCTGAGGCTGGATTTGAATTCAGATATCCTTGATTCCAAGCCCAGCTCTCTATTATTATACTATATTACAAGGTTTATCATCCTAGAGACCTCTTAAATTCAACATAACTGATAGTAAATTCATTTCGTTTTTCTTCTATGGGAATTCATTTTGTCTTTCTTCTTCAGGAAAACTTCTGTCTTTTCTAAACTTCCTTATTTACATTAAATGCCCACCCATTGTCTCACTTCTCCATCATACTGGACTGTCATATCAAATCAGTTCTATCTGAGGCAGCGAGTGGTGCTGTGAATAGAGTTCTGCAGAAGAAATAGGGATGATTAGAGTTCAAACAGGGCCTCAGACACTTACTAGCTGTGTGGCTTTGGGCAAATCACTTAACTTGTCTTGTTACAGTTTCCTCAAATGTAAAATGAAGCTAATAATACCTTTTTGGTTCAGAGCTATAGAATTAAATTAGATAATATTACTAATAATATTAAAAATGATATCTGTATAAGCATTTGGCACAGTGCATGGTACATAGTAGGTGCTTTATGAATGCTTATTTCCTCTCATCATTTTACTGGATCCTCATCTCCATTCATATAATTACTATATTATTTTTGGTTGAATACGGAGATTACCAGGAAAAACTGTACCTTCTTATCTATCAACAATTTTCCCTGTCATCAGACTTTCCAGACTTTTCTCTCTAGACCCTTAGAATCTGAATCAGAACTTGTATCATTTTTCCCAAATATACATTTCTACATTTGAAGAACTCCCTGGGGACTCTGATTACAATATTTCTGAATACTGGTATGTCTTAAATATTGTTTTCTCACTAAATTTTCTTTTCTTTTAGACTTCCCATTGATAACAGCAATAATCATAGTATTTTTTATGATGGTGATGGGAAGCATTATACTAGATGAACTCATGTATGTATAAGGGGAAAAGAAGAAGAAATACATAATAGTTTGCCTTTTTTGGAAAAATTCACAGTTTGGGGATTGTTGGATCACACATTGTGTCAGAATAAACCTCTGAGGCCCCCTAGTACAAGCTGCCCGTTTTACAGATGAAAAAATGGAAACCTAGGGAGCAAAGTTACCTTCTTAAGGAAATACAAATAATAAATACTAGTCATGAGGACTGAATGCTGATCCTCTGACTATACAGTGAAGGCTATCCTATTGTGCACAGTTGTAGGAGATTATACGTCAAGGCTTACTGAAGCTGTGGGGAAAAACACTGAATCTAAAAGTCAAAAGGACCTGAATTCAAATTCTGCATCTGACATGTCTATTTCCAGGAAAGCATAACTTATTATTTCTTTTCTCCCATCCCTTCCCAAATACATACATGTACTTTAGATTAATTATACATGTCTTCCTTCTTGTCTGACGTGGTGAGATTTTCTATTGCCTACTGAGCTACTTCTCTGTGTTTATAACAAAAGGGAAATCTCTGGCCCGGCACCTTTCCTTCCTAATAGACTTGTTCTCTGAAAGACTGGTGATAAGAGCATCTTTCCCCACAACTGGTCCAGTCCGTGAGCTCATAGTCTCTTAAGTAAGCCTATGTCTCAGATAGGATCACTTACTATTTGGGTATTATGAGATTTCAAAAGTCAACTGATGTCTCTTGTTCTTCTCAACCATCTGAAAAATGAGAGTAATAGGGGAGGAAGCAGAGGTCATGGAATAGAAGGGAAAAGACAAATACTGCTCTTAAAGGAAGAAATCACAGGGAAAATCATAAAGCTATCCACAGTATACATGAAGTATGAAATAGTTGATGATCCAACCTTTTGCAAATATTTCAGCAGAGTTTGGCCACAAGCTCTTCACCTGAATATAATCATTCTAAGAGTTGTTGTTTACTAGTATCACCCTTTTGTGTGGAAGTACAGCTTTATATTCTACATATATGGATCGTATTTGTTTCATATTTCTATTCTTGGTACCATTTTACTTCAGGCTCCCACAAAGGAGAACCTCTTAGACCATAGGTCAACATAGATTTGACTCTGAGTTGGGGATAGATCCTAGTTCCCCTATTAAGGAAACATACAATCCCAGATCATTAACTATAGGATATAGTTCTTACTCGATGGAAGCTAAAAGGGTAGTAATTGAGGGAGCCAGTTACTTGCCAGACCTTGTAGATTCATCTTAAGTGCCCCAGTAGTCATTGTTAAAATTTCTGACCTTTTGCAAATCACTTGGTGGTTCAGTCCCCTCATCTGTAAATAAGAGGGTTGGATTAGATGGCCTTAAAAGTCTTTTTCATCACTTGATATCTATAATCCTAGGACCTGGGCAAGTCAATGTCTACTTTATGGCTTAGTTTTCTCATCTGTAAATGAGGGAGGTGGATTACATGGTCTTAAAAGTCTTTTTCGGCTCTCAATATCTATCATCCTAGGACTTACAGAAGTTACTTATCTTCTCTATGCTTCATTTCAGTAAAAAGAAGAAATGAGACTGGATGACCTCTGATGTCCTTTCTGTATCTCTAATCACATTTAATTCTCACCGAAACCTGTAAGGTCAATAGTGAGAGTTTTATTATCACCATTTTACAAACAAGGAAGATGGCACAGAGATAAATCGAATGATCGTATAGCTGGCAGTTGAATTAGAAATCATTTTGCTTGATATTCTACCCAATGCTCTTTGTAGCACAAGGAAGTAGAACGATCCCAATGTCTAAATGAATGGGATCCAAAATAGTCAAGTGCAAACATGTAGATGGGTCATAAAGACAAAGAAAACTCAGAGCATAGATCATTACCAAAGTCTGTCACAGGTGTGATGTGGAAACGGATATGGGCAGAAAGAAAGTCAGCAGGAAAATTCTGATGGCTTGGCTCCTGTCTGTGGCAATGCAAAAATCCAACTATATGCTTTAGGATATGTCCAGGTCAATTCCAACCCTGAATCCATTTTGACTGAAACATTGTAAATTCTAGTCAGGATGCTTCTTTCTGTACATAGGCAGTGATGAAGTCTAATGTCCCTCTTCAGTAAATCTGGATCTTGGGAGCTTTATTTCCACAATGAATTGGTACCTAGCTCCAATGTTTGCCAAAGACAAAATAGCTTGGGAGATCATAATATCAATTGCTGAACAAAAGCATCACTGGCTTTAGAGTTCTGAGAGATTCCATTTTCCTTTAGTTCTCTCTATTGATCTCCTAAACAGTTGCTTTTGTTCAATGGTATCTTCACAATTTTTTAAAACTAACAACCATAGTAATGGATATTGAAAAGGGAAAATTTCACTTTTTTTGCTTACTATGCCCCAATTTTTTAATGTCTAACTTTCTAAGTATAATTTGCAAAATGGAAATTAATGTTCAGGACTAAAAAGCCCTGTATGAGTCAGAGAAAAATGGATGAAAAGATGTGCCAGGCTCTCTTTTCATAGATATTTGACTGTTCTGACAGTGGTAATAACATGATGATAAATTGATTTTTACTCTCTAATTTCCTATCATGAAGATACATGGGCTCCCTGTAATCTATCTTATGAAATGTTATTGAGGATAAAGTGAATTCTTTGGAAAAAGTCTGTCACTAAAATATCTCACCAAAGGCCATAAAACCTGAATGGGGGGAGTCCAATCATATATAGAAAATGGACCTTCTGCATTCAGTATGTGACATAGTAATGAGAATAATTTGATTTGTCCAAGGCTAACAGTACTGAGAAATGTAAATGAGAGACAAAGCTCTTCCATAGACTAAAGGACAAGGGAGAAGAATGAATGTAATCAAGAGGAAAAAGAGAGAATGCTGAGTTTCTTTGGGAAGGAGGGGGTTAAACTGTGGTTCACATGTCAAATCATTTAGTTAAAGGGAAAATGAGAATCCATTTATCTCTTTTCTTGCTATATGATAAAGAAAAGGACATTTGATTGGTTGCTGAGCTGAAATTGAGTGTGCATTCAAAAGGCAATAACCAGGGAAAAAATAGAGCCCTTTTTCTTTTCTGCCTGGCTGTGTTTGAGAAGGCACAGACTACTGTAATTCTCTAAGGAAAAAGAGCTAGTACCAGTGCCTCCTTTTCCTCTCTTCCATCAGTGAACCATAAGCTTAGGTTCTGCTGTTGCATCTGTCGCTACAATATCTGTTTTTTCTTGCCTTAGGAATATTGAAGATGGAATGGAGTAGATTATAGCCTTGTGAGCTACAAAATAGCAGAAGAGCAAGTAGCCAGAAGTCCTGTAATAGGCTTGCATGTCAGAGTTTGCAGACAGCTGAACCCAAAGGACCTTCATCTTATCTGACTCCTCATGGAAGTGGTTTAAGGATTCTCAAAACAGAATAAATGATCCATTTTCTATGTCATGTTCAAAAATGAATTAGTGGGGTGGTGGTGGTGAATATTTTGTAGCAATTGCTTTGCATTTGATCCTATTCTCCACATGAATTGAAGAATTGTAGAGGGGACTGTGGCCTTGATGTTAGCAGGGGAAGGGATATGTTTATATTTCTTTCTATATCTTCTTAGGAAATATACTTCATAAAAGCTAATTTATGTACTTGTTTAAATGATACTGAACCATGTGTTACTGAGTCAATCATTGACATAAGGGGAATGATAACTGTAACTAGCAATTGATATTAGCAATAATGCACTGAATGGGAGCTTGAGCTCATATTAGTGATAATTCTTGATATTCCTCGAAATGACCCTCTATCTTCAAAGGGAAGATGTAGCCAACAGTACTGTGGCATTGAGATGCATCAAAGTGACCAAGAATCAGGATAAAGTCTGCCAGAGCTTACAAGGGATGCACTCTGATTCCTACATTCCAATAAATGAAGTCATGGTATGGAACTGAGAGATGGCATAAAAATCATAATCCAGTTGGTGTTGCTTGCTCTGATATTTAGAAAGTTTTGATAAATAGTATTAAAGATAGTAACTATAATAAGCTGATGCTTCTATATTGCTTTAAATTTACAGAACATTTTCCATATATTATCCATTTAGTCCTCCCCACAATACTGTGAGGCAGGTGATGTTTTAATCCTTGTTTTAGAATACAAAACTGAGACAGATGGAGGTATAGAATGATTGAGTAATATTAGCACATCAAATATTTTACTTTTTATCTATAGCACTTAGCACAGTATCTTGGACATAGTGGGTACTTAATTAGTACTTGGTTTATGGATTCTGCTTGGTCTCCTTTTTGCTCTTTAGCTTATTAGAGTACTTCCTAAATTATAGTTCCCAGAATTGAAGATATTTCTCCAGATGTTGTCTGACTGGGAAAATATAGTAGTATTATCTCTTGTTCCTGTTCTTTTCTTAATTCAGCATCTGATCACATCAGCTTTTCTTTTCCTCTTGTGTTTTCTTTTTGGTTATTAGATAATTCTGCTGACTCACCAGGAGTCAGATGAGATCTTTATCAAGCCCTTTTCTAATGAAGTGGGCAGCATCTTGAATTGATGAAATTTATTTTTTAGGTCTGAGTGCAAGAACTGACATTTAACTATATTAAATTTTATCTCCGTGGGATGATAGATATTGAGATGAAAGGAGTATTAGCAATCATTTGGTCTAACCCATTCATTTTATACCTGAGAAAGTTAAAGCCTAGATTGGTCAAAGGATTTGTTCATGGTCAATTAAATTAGTAGTAGAAAAAATGGAATTTGAACTCAGGCCCTCTACCTTTAAATGCTTCCTTCGATTAAATTCTGCCCAATGCTTAGCCTGTCAAGATTTTGTTGGGTGCCAATCTATCATCTAGTGAAAAATCTATTCCTGTCATCTGTGTGTCATATGCAAATCTAATGGGCTTTTAGGCAAATGATTGTTATTAATAATAATGTTCAACAACACATGATCAAGTTAAGATCCTTGGCACACTACACTGGAATCCTCAAGCCTTTAACTTCTAATCTCTTGGATCCCACTTCTAAACCAAACCATATCTAAATCCACCAAATTATATTATTATCTAGTTCATATCTGTCATTTTTTCCTCAAGAATAAAATTTAAGGACTTGGAGTAAACTAGTATATCTGGTTCCAGTTAGTTTAATTCACTTCTCAAATCTTTTCCAGGCATTGTAGCTAGACACTTTCAAAACAAAGAAGGGGAATGGAACTGGTCTTATTTGAAAACAAATATATTTATCATTGTTCCCCCCCCCAATCTTTGATATCTATTCCAATACAATTTCCTATTCCTGTCTTTTTGTGGCTTCATAATACTGGAAAACTCAAGCTTAGAAAATGCTTCTTTAAATCTGACTAAGTCCTTGCTCCATGAGATGCTGCCATAAAGATTATGGAGGACCCAAGGATTTGGAGACTTAGGAGGCTGAAAGATGTGTTGATATAAAAAAGAGATCCAATGATCCTAGTTCTAATGGTCTTTGTGAACCTGATGTTTGATATTTTGGGCAAAAATGGAGGAAGACAATGAGTCATATTGGATTCCAGGCTTTTCTTGCTAATGTCAGAAAACAGGAAAAAAAAAATCAAAGAATTCATACACACACATACACAAACACATACATACATATAAACATGTATAAATATATATAAACATAAATACACATAAATAACTAGATATTGAAATAGTATACATGTATATGAGTGTATATATATCTATACAAACATATATGTGTATATATACATGCATATATACAAACACATAATTTGTAGGGAAGACAGAAACAAAGATTCTGGCAAGATAACAGAATCTGTATATGGAAGTGGTCTGAAGTCAATTGGAAGAGAACAATTAGACTACAGTAGCACTTTTAGTTGGTGAAAATGAGCAAAATCTTGTATACAATTTCTTTTACTCCATTTTGATTCTCCACTGATTGGGAGGTTTTTAATCAGGGTTTACATCTTAATTTCTTTTCTTTCAGATCCCCTCAAACAGCTGGGAGGAAGGAAGTGTAAGAAAAGAACATTCAAGTCAAGCTGCAAACTTGTTTTTGTCTGTTATATATTATTTGAATGAATATTTCATTTTCCAGCAAATTATGACATTGTTAATAAATTACATTGTCATTAACAGTAAGTTTTCTAATCATATGACTTTGAGATTTGAGATTAATTGGGAAAACCAAAAGTTGGGGGAAAGGGGTGGGGAAGGGGGAGGAACAAGAGAAGGAGGAAGAGGAATAGATGGATACACAAGTGACAGAGAAAGAGAGGGCAGAGAAAGAGATAGAGAGAGAATCACGCACACACAGACAGAGAGGCAGAGAGATAGAGAGAGACAGAGAGAGATGGAGACATGCAGAGAGAGACACACAGAGAGAGACAGAGAAGGGAGGTACAAGAGAAGAAAAAGAAGAAGGAGAAGATGGAGGAAGAAGAGGAGGAGGAGGAGAAGGGGGAAGATGAAGAGGTGATGATGATGAAGAGAAAAGTGGAGAAATAAATAATAACCTTTGTGGTTCTTTTAGAATTTTTAAACAAAATTGCTTTTTAGAAAATTGCAAAGCATACCTACTGGAAAATTGCAAAGCATACCTACCTATAGAAAAAATCAATAAGGATGTGCGTGTGTGTGTGTGTGTGTGTGTAGTTACTATTGTCTCTCAATTTACCTTTTAGCTGCTTCTGACCTTTTCTAAGAAGAATTTTTTAATTTTTAAAGTTTTTATTTTCAAAACATATGCATGGATAACTTTTTAATATTGACCCTTGCATAGTCTTGTGTTTCAGATTTTCCCCTCCTTCCCCCCACCCCTCCCATAGATGGCAAGCAATCCAATACAGATGCTAAAATATATATTAAATTCAATATATTTAAACATATTTATGCAATTCTCTTGGCTCTCTTCAACAATGAGATGTTTCAAACCAGTTCCAATTGTTCAGTGATGAATAAAGCCATCTATACATTTTCATGCTTTCTGTTGATGTTTACTGCATATCGTTTTCCTTCTCAGGTTTTTTTTTTTCTTGT
>JAJPUD010000963.1:13681-35491 GCA_023553655.1 Myrmecobius fasciatus
GAGACCTAATCATAGCTTCCCACATAAACCTAACCAAAAGAAAGTTGAAGGAAGAAACAAAGGTTGTTTCATTTCTTTTTCATTTACTATCTTACTTTCCCTTAGGCTCATTCTAATTTATTTTAGGCCCTCCACATGTGGGCATGAGCTAGTTTTTATAACTGGTCTCTGTATTTTTCTTATTCTTTGACGGCCTTTGATTTACTGAGTGGAGAAAGTCTCCTGAGTAAACACAACATAATTTTTAAAATAACATAAGCATTACTTGAAACAAAGGTTGAATTGGATGGTAAATGTGGACTCAAGGCTTTGATTACATTGGTTTTATTTTAGACTTTTGTACTTAACAGATATCTTCCAGACAAACACAAAGAGAGGCTGTGTCTATACATAATTTAGATGATTATCCAGATAATTTCAGAATATGAAAGCTTAATTTTCTCTCAGCTTGTATTTCAGATGAATGTAACTTTCTGACAAGCAGAATCTATCATATCTATATAGATGCCTTCCTATGGCTACATCTACATCTTCTCTCAAGTTCCTGTTCCCCATTTCTAACTGATTGCTAAATAGATAAACTTAGATTTCCCACTGGCACCACTAATTTAATATGTCTAAAATTGAATGCAATAATCTCCCACAAAAATTTAATTCTTCCTCCAGATTTTCACTATTTCTGTTAATGGCATTACATCCTCTTTTGTCACTCAGGTTTGAAACTTTTGGGTCATAGTTTATTCTCTCAAGCCCATCCATTCAAGATTCAATCACTTACCAAGGCCTGTAAATTTTACTTTTGAAAATATCTTTTATATATTTTTTCTTTCTAGTCTAACTACTACAGGTGAATTTCATTATGTTTTAGCTACTATAATGCATTAATTTCCTAACTTTCTCCCTCCATTTTAATCACTGCACACCAATGTCAGATTAATGCTTAAAGCTTGGCTCTCTGATTAAGGCATTATCTTGTTTGAAAGTCTTAAATAGTTTTCAGCTATTTATTAAATAAAGTTTATTTTTCTTTAAAACTCACCATGAGCTAGCTCCAATTTTCTTTTTCAAATTTATCTCCTACTACTACTGCTATTCATAAAACCTAAATTCTAGTCACAAAACCTAAACCTACTTAGAATGATCAGATAATTGGTCACTTTGGCTTTCTTAGTTCTGTGACTTTGTTCATGCTATCCACTTCATTTGGAATACTTTCCCTGTCCTAGATGAACAAGTCTAATTCTCATCTAGCTTTCAAGGCCCAGATTAAAAGTCATCTATTTGAGAAAACTTTTTTCCCCATTCTTTCCTCTTCTTTCAAGCTGAATGTAATATCTTCTTTAGAATTTCCATATCACTTTTTTGGCAAGCTGTAATTGTTATTAATAATATTTCTTATAAATAACCAATCTATATTATAAGTGATGTCCATTATTTATCATTGGATTATTATTGTCAATATTAAAGAGCAATTTAAAATAATTATTATAACAAAAACTCTTTTGTAGTATTTAGTTTGCAAATCACTTTTCTTATAGAAATAGGTAAAATTCTCAAGAATTTCACAGAAGAGGAAATTATAATTATACTTTCCCATTTCAATTTATGCTTGTCTATCATTCCTCATCTATTACATTCTTATAACTTCCTTAAAGACACACCTTGTCTGTGTTTAACTCATTTTTGTATTCCTTCATGATTCTTAGCATAGGGCCTCACACAAAGTATCTATCTCTTTAAGGAATGGGAACTAAACATATAGTACCTTGAAATGTTTCAACATTCAAGAGAAAATAAAAAATTCTCAAGAATATCTTTTAAGACAGTAGAGAGAAGAGAAAGGGAACAAGTATTTAATACCATTTATGCACCAATTGCTTTATTAAGCATGTTTTTTTTAACAAATATTTCATTTTAACTTCAAAGTAACCCTTTGAAGTAGGTGCTATTATTAATATTCACATTTTGCAATTGAAGACACAAAGGCATACAGAGTTTAAATGAGTTGCTCAGGGTTACACAGCTTTTAAGTTTCTGAAGTTCTTGACTCCAGGCCCAGCACATGTTCCACTGTTCCATCACTATACCATATGGAAATGGCAATATGACAATTCTTCAGGAAACTTGAAGAAATCAAGTCCATCAGGTAAAGTTGACTGAAATTATATGGAAAATCCTCAAATTCCTTTGTGTTCGACATCTTTAGCTATTGCCTAGGGCTTTCAAAATGATGTGAAATAATGAACAGAACAGTTTATGCAGTGGAAACCTGAGTCATTTGATATCACAGATCCTTCCTATATTGGGCTATGACATTGTATTTTTTTCGCTTTTCACAGTTGTATTGACATAGGTCATCACCATATATAGAGAGGCAGAGCTCTCTGAAGAATAATGGGGACTTTATTAACTTCCTTTTTCTTTATGTTAGAATAATTCAGGATACTAGAATTAACTTGCCCACTGCCTAGGAATTCTCTGGGGCTAAATCAAAAGATTAAATTCTGTTTTGCATCGGAAGAAGTCTAGACTGTTTTCCCCTGCTGCCCCTCCAAGTCTGGAGCATCTGTGCAAAGCTGAGAATATACAGGTAAGTGCCTTAAGGGTGTTTTTGTTTCCCCTCTGCCTAGCACATAGCAAAGTGATTAATAAATGCTTATTGATTGATTGGGTTCTTTGGTGAGAGGCGCTGCTGGGTGTATGTTCTGGATTTCACCAGAACATCGGCCATCTCAGGTATCTTTAAGCCTGTAGACTTAATAGGACTTTTTAGGAAATAGGGACAAGAGTTACTGTTCTTCAGGCCTGTAGCATCTTCCCTATCTCCATGACCTTTTAAGAGCAAAGAGCAAAGACTCATGCATTCCATCTGCTGGTTATTTCAGTATCTTGAATATCTTATTACTTGAGTCCAACAAAAAAAAAAATCTTAATTATTTACTGATCAATTCAACCTTAACAATTTTGTTCTGCCATTTCCAGTAGTTTAAAAAAGATTAATTTTCTGTTCCATATCACCCCAAGTAACTCAAACAGAGGTCCTTTTCTTTGTCTGAGTCCCTATTTTCCTCAAAATGGCTTTAAATAACCCCCTTTTTATTGTTCTTTGCATGCCATAGCTAGTCTTAGCTCATTCTGGGTTGTATCACTACTGAACCTGTTCTTAAAGTGCCTGCCATGTTTGTTGTTGGTTTTTTTTTTTTTGTTTGTTTGTTTTGTATTTGACCTCTTTTACTTACTCTTTTTTCTAGCTTCTATATCTATTCAAGATTCAAATGGATATGTGATCTCATTAACGTAAGAGTTCCTTTCAGTAAAACAGACACAACCCATCCTTGTTTGTCCATATAATGTAACTCCTGTCTGAGTTCCTCCAAAAGTTCACCATGAGGTTGGGGAACCCAATATGCTACGGGTCTTATTTATTTTTTCTGACATTGTGAGGGTACCAATGGACCATTCATGTTGTCTTCTCTTTATCCCACATTCTTACCATGAGGTCAGTGTATTTTCCCTGCCTATTATCATATATTTGATAATGTTTTTTAAACCTGTCCTTCTTCAGAGTTCTTCATTGGTTTTATGTTGCTGTTTGCTCACAACTACTGTGTTCCTGTCTCATGCGCTCCATGTAGTATTCATTCTTCAGGGGCAGTTACATTTGTATTGCTATATAGCAACACTGGTAGATTGTTAGTATTGAAAAAAATAAAATTGGGGCAGCTAAGTGGTGCAGTGGATAGAGCACCAGCCCTGAAGTCAGGAGGACCTGAGTTCAAATCTGGTCTCAGACACTTAACATTCCCTAGCTGTGTGACCCTGGGGCAAGTCACTTAACCTCAATTGCCTCAACCAAAAAAAAAAGAAAAAAATAGAATTTTGCTTTCATGGGAAGCTTAGGGCCAATAAAGGGATTTTTGCAAATTCCCAAAAGAAACAACATTATTAGCTGCTCTGCTTTTGTCAGACAAAGAAATACAGCTGATGAATGTCTGGATAAATGAAGTACTCTATCAATATCATATTCTGTGTCTTTTTTAAAAATCCAATTTCTAGAACTCATCTTTTTCCTCTTTCTGACAGACTAGTTTGTAGCATGTTCAAATGGCAATATTGCTCACCTTTCTCAGTTGATTTTTACATCAATATTCTGCACCATACCTCTTTGACTGGTTTTTTGGATTTCCTTACATGAGTCCTGCTTATTAACATACTATGTCACACAACTTCCCTTTATCTATATCATATTACATATGTAGAAAGTCAAAGGAAAGATATCACTCTCTCCAAACTCAAAAGTCAATTCTGACTCCTTTGTTAATTAAGTTACAAATTGGCATCTTAATTTGACATCACTGGGAATGTGTCTGGTTTGACATTTACTATAGTCATTCATTAAGTCAACTTGCATTGATTAAGGACCTATTATGTGATAGGCACTGGTAAATACTAAGGATAGAAAAAGAGGCCAAAAAATGTCCCTACTTTCAAGAAGCTTATAATCGAATGCAGACAATTATGTACAAATGAAACATATGGGGGGAGGGAGGGGAGGATAATCTCAGAGGAAAGATACTAAGATTAAGTAGGAAAGGCTTCTTTCAACAGGTGAGACTTCAAAGAAATCACAGAAGCCTGGAGGCAGAGATGAGGAGGAAGACTTGTAGGCATGGGGGACTACCAGGGAAAATGAAAAAAAAAATCAGGACATGAGTAAGGAATATCAAGGAGACCTACATCTTTAAATTGCAAAATATTAGGAGGAGATGAGGTAAAAAAACAAACAAACAAACAAACAAAAAACCAAACCAAACAAACAAACAAACAAAAAAAACAGGTAAGATAGGAAAGAGCCAGGTTAAGAAATCTTTTATAAGCTCAACAGATAATTTTTTATTTGATTCTAGAAGTAAGAGAAGCCACTAAAGTTTACTGAAAAGGGGGAAGGGGAATGATACAGTCAGATCTATATTTCAGGAAGATCTGTTTGATGGCTGAGTGGAGGATAGATTGGAGCATATAAAGGAAAGGCTTGAAGCTGGTAGGCCAGTCAGCAGGCTATTGCAGTAGTTAAGATATGAGGTGATACATGTGCCTTCTCACGGTAGGAGGAGAATGGGTAGGGAGAGAATCTGGAACTCAAAGTTTGCTTTTTTTTTTTTTTTTTTGCTGAGGCAATTGGGGTTAAGTGATTTGCCCAGGGTCACACAGCTAGGAAGTGTTAAGTGTCTGAGATCAAATCTGAACTCAATTCCCCCTGACTTCAGGGCTGGTGCTCTATTCACTGCACCACTTAGCTGCCCTTGCTTGTTTTTTTAAATAGCATTTGATTTTTCCAAATACATGCAAAGAGAGTTTTCAACATTCACCTTTGCAAAACCTTATGTTCCAGATATTTTTCCCTTTTCTCTCCCTTCCCTCCTCCCCAAGAAAGCAAGGTTAAATGTGTGCAATTCTTCTAAATATATTTCCATATTTGTCATGTGGAACAAAAAAAAAAGGGGGGAAAATACACAAGAAAGAAAAAAAAGCAAGGAAAAAAAACCAAACTATATTTGATCCATATTCAGTCTTCATAGTTCTCTCTCTGGTTTGGGATGGCACTTTCCATCATAAATCTATTGGAATTGCCTTGAATCACCTCGTTGAAAAGAGCGAAGTCCATTATAGTTGATCATCACATGATCTTGTTGTTACTGTGTACAATGTTCTCTTTGTTCTGCTCTATTCATTTAGCATCACAGAACTTAAAGTTTTAAAAACAAATGTAAAAAAAAATTTACATATAACTGGAAAATTACATACATATATTTGTGTATATATATATATATATATATATATGAAATGAAATGATAAAGGCCTTTACCAGGATGGGGGCAATGTTGAAAGAGAAAGGGGTCATACAAGAGAGATATTAGGAAGGTAGAAATGACAACACTCAGGAATCATAGGGCATCAAAAGCCTTTTCCTCATTTCTAGCACTGCATCTACTCTCATCTAATAATAGAATTAACATTGTCTTATATCAAACAACCATTTTCAAAGCTTTAAATGAGTGTTTTCTAACCTATATGAAGAATCAGTGTGAAAAAATTAAATTAAAAAAAATTAGGATGGAACACTGTAAAACCTTTCACTACCTTTAGACACAAAATAACTGAGTTAAAAATCCTTCTTCTGTAGCTACCTATGTAACCTTGGGCAAATAACTGTGGTATTTTGGGCTTCATCAGTAAGATGAGTGGGCAGAATTTGATCATCTCTATGGCCTCTTTCTGGACAGTGGCTGTGCTGGAATCAACTCAAAGTTGTTCAAGAGAGTCATTTGTTAAATTTTCAACATGAGCATTTACACTTCATTATTCAATTCAGTTCAATTGTTTTTCTCTCATGTCTAACTTTGGCAAAGGGGACCTGAAGGTGGGGGGGACCTATTTCCTTCTTGAGATAATTTTACAGATGAGGATGAGGCAAAAGGGTTAAGTGACTTGCCCAAGGTCACACAGTAGTACATCTCTGAGGTCAGATTTGAATTCAGGAAGAGGTATCTTTCTGACTTGAGATCTAGCACTCTTTCGAGTGAAACACCTAGTTGTTATCAGTAATCAGTAAATGCTGCAAATCAGAACTTGATTTATTGCTTTTCTGATTGTCCAGACTTAAAGCAATAGAGGAAATGTTAATAATGCAGATTAAACCCAAAAGTATGGCATAGATTCATTTTTTCTAGATAGCTGGTTATTAAACATGTACTAGCCTATCACTGCTCCCAATTGTAGCTCTGATCTTATATGTTAGAGTCTAGGTTTTTAAATAAATCCTTGAAATGGACTTGCATAATTGTCCCTTGATTTTTACTCATAACAAAAATCAACATTCCTGTAATAGCATTTTCATATTTATAAACTGCTTTTCTTACAAATACCTTTTGAAATAGGTAGTCAAGTATTTCTATTGTTTGTTTTATTTTTACAGAGTAGTAAACTGTAGGTCAGATAAATTAAGTCCATCACTGCTGAAAAGGAATCTTCAGTGTCAGAACTGGGATTTGGATTCAAGATTCTTGCATTTCAAGTTCAGTACCCTTTCTACCCACTATGACATTTGATGAAACCAAATGCAGGAAAAATAAATGAGCCTGTAAGTCTATAGAGATTTTTTCTTATAATATTTGGGGTTGAAAGAGCATCTCCCATAGGGCCTATGTTTTAGCCCATGACATTACTAGGTACCCAGAGACCCTGTATTTTGGCCTATGATATTTCTAGGTAAGAATTCTGACACACGAAGAGGTCAGGAGTCTAAAAAACCATGGGGATCATGCATAAAAAGTAGTAGGTAGCACCAGCAGGCACAGGAGGCAAAGAATGGACAGAAGTAGGGAGAAAAAAGATGACTCCTTGCAATAGTCCAGCCATAGCATCCACAAAAAGTGGGTGTGGTGGATAGAAGACTGGGTCTAGAATCTGAAAGATTAATTTTTGTGAGTTCAAACCAGGCCTCAGATATTTACTAGTTGTGTGACCCTGGACAAGTCACTTAATCCTGTTTGTCTCAGTTTCCTCATCTATAAAATTAGCTAGAGAAGAAAATGGCAAATCACTCCAATATCTTTGCTAAGGACACTCCCAATGGGATTACAAAGAGTTGGACATGTCTGAAAAATGATTGAATAACAGGAAGCATCCACAAATCCCAGTGTTACATCTGGCCCATGATGATTCCAGAATCTAGGCCAGAGTTTTCTGTTATTTTCTAGCCTACATCAAAGAAGTCCTGAATGACAGTGCTACATTTTATCTCCCATCAGAACTGTGAGTTCTGGGAGTCAGTGAAATGAAAGGAAAATTAGAATGTTACTCACTTGGATAAGCAAGACGTTTGCATCCCTTTCTGTATGGCTATGTTATACCTGTTGGTTTCCTTTGTTATTTATGCTATTTAACAATTTAATTAAATGTTTTTGCTCTTTGATTTATGCATTTCAGGTGTGCCTAGCAATAAAGTAATTTACCAGCTAGAAGTTGAAAAACTATTGCTCCATTGAATCTGGAAGTAGCTAAACAGTGTGTTACAGGTGAGTAGAATATGGTAAAAGATCCACATTTTCTTAACCTTCTCTAAAGCTAATGGACAAAATCTCATGCTTAATCCATCTCGGTTTCAGGGGGTCATATAGATTAATTGATGGGATATAAATAGGTTTGCTTCTCCTAAACTTGCCATACCATCACCTATTTCAGCAGGAGTCAATATGTACTTGGGTTTATGCTTTGCTAAGGCTTTTTTTTTTTTCATGTATTTATCCCATCTAGCTCCTAACTTTAAATTTCTGAAACACAGGCTCAAGCTTTATTCAAGAGGCTGTTTAGGACTCAATGGATAGTTTCTTTTATGTGATTGACAAGCCAACTATATCTTTAGATTAGCAGCAGTAACAATAACCTGAAGAAGTACAGAATCATTGTGATGATAGGGTTTTTCAGTACTTTCCTTCTGCTTATTTTCTTAAATGTGGCCCTTTTAAAAACCTGTTTATGAATATGTCTGTTCTGTATGAATATGTACTATTCCTGTGCACACAGACCATTCTAGAAGCCAGAAGATACAGAACAAAGGGTTGAATTCATATAACTGCTCTGAGGGTTCATTTTTTTTCATCAACTTCTTCCCTTCAAAACCTGATATATGTTTGTATAGACAGAATGTGTGTCTTGTAATATTCCTCTATCTTGTTGAGTTTTGACAGAATTATCATTTCTAGAGTATATTAAAACAATCTCGTATCTCCTTTCCCAGGCTATACACCTACCTTTCTTGTGGTTTTCCCTTTCCTTCCAGGAATTTCACAAAGAAGTCACTTGAGGTTTATGTAGGCACGTGTGTGCACTTTGAATGTGAGAGACTCCTCTGTTCAGATCCTATTGTCAGCCTTTCCTTTTGACTTTCCTGGTAGTTGTTAGTTTAAGACAGATCCTTAATGTTATTTAAACATAGGAGGCTTTTAAATTTTATTTACTGGTAGATTAATGTGATTTTTTAAAAAAAAGACAAACCACCACCCACAATCTCTTGAGATAAAAGATTTCATTCACCAGGACTGACACATATCTGAGTTCCTTAGGAGTTTTTCTCAGTGAGAGTAGTTAAAGTCATTGAACTGCTTCCTTTCCTCAAATTACAGCAGTAACTTTAGGCACACATTTACAATGGCAATCTAGTACAATGTCTCTAATAAAGTACATTTAATAAAATGGAAGCTTCAGAGAAATAGAAAAGTCCTCCTCACTAATCCCCTACCCCATCAGTCTCTGTATGAGTAAATAATGTGTGTTGTACCTTCAAAAGCATCATATCCTTACAAAGTCACCATTCAGTGCTAAGCACACAACTCAAAAGACCTTTCAGTGGTGAAATACTGCATCCCAGAAGATCAGTGACAGACAACTTTTCCTTGATCAGTCCCTCCATTTAATTTTGCCCTTTCTTGTTAACCCTTTGTTCTTGAATGGCATTTTCGGTTTGTCATTGTCTAGTTCAGTTTGCCAGAAGAAACGTCAACTTCTCTAATGCTCTTTCTCTGTTCCAAATTTGCACAGTCAGCATTTCAACTGATTTAGCCATTATTGATTACTGTATTTGTGTAGGGAAGAGTTTCCCCTTGTGAATTGCATTGAATAAGTTTTACTCAAATATTACAGCACATTAATAGCTCTGGTGAGAATAGTAATATCATTTATCACATGTCAATATATTTACTTGAATATAAACTAGCAGCTACCAAGCACAAATGTTTCGGTTAAAAGAATATTTAAGAGAAGGTACAGAGAAGCACTTGAAAGACCCCTTATTATATTGTCTAATTCTTTCAGTTATTTTCTTTTAGGTTAGCGATCTCAAAAGTGCCAAGGAAGACAGCCTGAGGAGCCAACATGACCCCAACTGTTGTGGGATTGGTCAAACAGAAGGTGTTTTTGAGGAATAGACAATAGTGGGGCTTGTCTAGAATATAACCACTTATTGTTATGCTCAGAAGCTCCCCCTAATCGACTTCTCACTTCACTTCCAACTCCTGTCTTCCTTTTTTGAACCAATTATAGACCCCCTCAGGACAATGACAACTTAACGAACACCTTTGCACTTATAGCAACAGCTGTGCAGGTTCTGCTGAGGAAACTGCCCCTTCAAATATGCAACCGATCCAAGTAATCACCAGATCATTTGGTAACTGGAGTTTTACTCCATTGGAGGTCAAGTTCTGTGCTTTAGGGCAATGCCTTGGTTAGTACGAGCCCATACTACTTCCCTTTACATTTCGGGTGGTATATGATACATCTCATAGGATGAACAATAACTTATGACTGAATCTCATTATAAACTTTCCTGTCTCTCTCCTATGGGGGGCACCATCATTTATTTGCAAACTCACCGTCAGTGATTCATTACTTTCACTCACTTCACTTATTTAATAAATTGTCAAACCTTGTAATTTCCATAATCACAATTTCTCTCCCATCCGTCTCCATGTTTTTTATTTAAACAGCCTAGGTTCTCATAACTATTAGCCGAGACTATTGAAATAACTGCCTAATCGGGCATCCTATCAGAAGGGGCTCTTTCCCCCTTTTTCAACCCATCCTTCACACAACTGCCCAAGAAATTTGAAATTGTAGATCTGAGTGGTGCATGCCAGCAACTCCCTATTGACTTTAGTAGGGTCCAATATTATTTCATCTATCTCATCCATTTTTAATTTATATTTTTATGAAATTTTATAATATATATGTGTAATTATAATGCAGTAGAGCATGTACATATTTAGTGATAAGGACTGGGCCAATGATTTCATTAAGGAATTTAGAGGGAACTTCCATGTGAGGAAGCTTGCTACCTATGCAGGTCAGCACCTTCTCTGCTACTTAAAAAATTTAGAGAATTGCCAAGGGCACAATGAGATTAATAGATTTGCCCAGGGCTACATAGCCACTGGGTTTTAGGAGCAGGTGTTTGTAGGTTCAAGGTCAGCTCCCTTTCCATTATGTTTTGAGACAACATAAAACAGAGTAAATGCTGTATATTGTATATACATTTTAGGGATATATGCTCTTTTTTTTTTTCAGATAGGGTGAACAGTCAAAAAAGTTTGGAAGCTTCAGTTCTAAATACTTCTCCTGGAGGTATATATTGTTGCTATTATATGATACAAATGCAATATTGATCCAAAAATTGGGAAGTAGAATAATAGTAAATACATAAAGTATGAAAAGTATTTTCCTGTTGGAGAGAGTGTGGAAAATTGGAACACTAATGCATTGTTGGTAGAGTTGTGAGCTGATCCAACCATTCTGGAAAGCAATTTGGAACTATGCCCAAAGGGCAACCAAACTGTGCATATGCTTTAATCCAGCAATACCATTACTATGGTATCCCCAAGAAATCTTAAAAAGGGAAAAAAGATCTACATGTACAAAAATATTTTTAGTAGCCTTTTTCTTAGTGGTAAAATATTGAAAATTGAGAGGATGTCTATCAACTGGGGAATGGCTGAATAAGCTTTGGTATATGAATGTGATGGAATATTATTGTAAGAAATCATGAACAGGCAGATTTCAGAAAACTTAAAGACTTGTATGAATTGATGCAAAGTGAAAGGAGCAGAATCAAGAAAACAGTGTATGCAGTATCAGCAACATTGTGTGATGATCAGCTATGAATGACAGCTCTTCTCAGCAAAAAAATGATCCAAGACAAGCACAAAGGATTGAAAAAGGAAAATGCTATCCATATCCAGTAAAGAACTGATGAACTCTGATGCAGATGGAAGTATATTATTTGTACTTGATTTTTTTCATTTTTTGATCTGTTTCTTCTTTCACAACTGTGACAGATATGGAAATGTGTTTTACATGATAGCACATGTATCAATTGTATCAAACTATTACGTTTGGAAGAGGGGAGGAGAGGGAGAAAGAGAGGAAGGGAGGGAGAAAAATTTGGAACTCAAAATTTTGTAAAAATGAATGCTAAAATTTTTCTTGCCATGTAACTGGGGAGGGGAAAAATGCTATTAAAACATTTTCCTTGCATAATAAAATAGTAAGCATTTTTTAAAATCATCTTTTTGTCTAACAAGTGAAATCCGAAGCTAATATACCTCTGTTTTAAGTAGTGTTTTTTTGGGGGGAGGAGGAGGTAGTATGAGGAAGCCCACCAAATACTCAAGAAAAACCAATGGGAAATTTTGATGAATGAATAGACACATTCATAGATTTTAGCAAACATGATTATTTAATGAATGTGACACAATTCTACTGAAGTTCTGAGAATAAATCAAGTAGTTAGGAAAGTTTGAAAATTTTTGCATTTCCCCTGGTGCTATGTCTTTGCTATGACTTTAAAATAATCAATGGAAAAATTCAGCTTGAAAAGTTTTCTGTTTGTTTTTCATGACATCTCATCAAAGGGAAAAAAGCTACCATGTAGGGAATAAATCTACTTAAATGTCAGTCTGATCCATTTATACAGTTTAAGGGGAAAGAAAGGGTTATACAAATATTTTGATGATGTAGGGTAAAAATCTTACACTCCTCTGAAATATGTCTTTTTAGATCAAAACAAAAATTTTAGTCTGAATTCCCAGAAGAACTAGAGTGGCTCAATCATGAACTTCAATGTATGCACATTGGTTATTTTATTTTAATATTTTAAAATAAAATCACTTAAATAATTAACATTAATTTAATAATAATTACCATTTACATAATCTTTTTCATCTGTGGATGAAAATCAGAGTTACCTAGTTGGTATTTACACTGGCAGGGGGCTATCAGGATTAAAGAAGTAGTAAGGGTCCTTAATCTTGGCCATTCTTGTCTTCTTTCTGTACTTCAAGTTTCTGCATATAAGCAATAAATTATCCCAAATTCAGTACTCCAAACTAGTTTGCCAAGCAGTTAGAAAAGTCCCTCATTTTACTGCTGATTGTTTTAATATAAGGACAATTTCTACTATTAATTACTTTAAAAAAGTTTTTAAGAAGTGCTGAGTACAGGTGAAATAAGTAGCTGTCTATCCAGTGAGCCTATAATAATTTCCTTCCTATGCTTAGTATATTAATGTTCAGATCTGCTTTTGAAAATCTCAGCTAGGACATTATTTTGCTCCATTGATAGATACTGCTTTTCAAGTCCTTTTATATTTCTTGGATTATGGAATTTTCTCCTCTGATTCCCAGTTTCTTGCTTTTTAAAATTGGGAAAGAAGGGTTTCTATAACCCTAAAAGAACCACTCTTTTTATAGCTATAATTTTCTCTTGCCTTTTTCTATCTCTGTTATTCTTTTCTTTCCTGCCCTTCCCCTTCATGCCATTTGCAAATTTTGACTGTGGAAAATCTCATCCCAAATAAATCTAGTCAAAAGGACTAGGACTTTCTATCTATTCTCCAAGATAGGTCCCAATGATTAGCTATGTCCTAGACATAAAGTTAAGAGAAAAGTAAAGAAGAAATAATGGAAGGATAATTGAAGGGATGGAGAAAAGTCTCCAGCAGATTGAAAGCTTGCTGTTCTAAATGCTGTCTATTCTTTCTTTTTTTCTTTCAGTGCCTTTTCCATATTTTTTCTTGTATCCCTATTTTTTTTTCTCTTCTTTTTTCTTTTTGGCCTTCCCTCAGTGCAGGCATCCAGGAGAAGCTGAATCTTTACTTGGCTTGTGAGAAAAACAGAAAAATAATTTCCCTCTTAAGACAGCATTAAAATAGAGAAGAGAGAGTTCATAGCCTCCCTTGGCTAAAAAGAATTTTTCTTTTCTCGAGATCTCCATTCACAGGAGTGAGAAGTAAACCCTTCTTATTCAGTAGGCTATATAATTAAATATAAAAACTTATCAGAAATAGCACTAATATTTCTTGTTCCTCTCCCTTTATTCGACCTTATTGTCTGTGATCACTTAAACACGAACCTTTTAGGAAAAAAAAAAAAACATCATAGTCAGGCATTAAGAATCCTGTTAGAAGAAAGTGTGTCTATGAACTTTCACACTCATCATCCCCTCTTGTGGGGCTTTAGATAACATGGCATCCTAATAACCTGGGTTGTTTCCTGTAGGTTATGTGTAGCATAAAAACGAGGGAGAAAAGAGAGATAGAGAAAGAGAGAAAGAAGAGAGGACAGGAGAAGGGAGGGAAAAGCCAATAGCTTTGCTATTATTAAAAGAAAGAAAGAAACCTGTGCTTCAAGTTAGCAAGACAGTTTTCAATTTATTTATTTATTTTTTTGCTTTTCTTCCTTTCTCTCTCTTTTTTTCCCCTTCTTCCCCTTTTAATTTCCAAAGGAAAAAAGTTCACTGGAAAAAACACAAGGGGCAACAGCAACAAAAAATCTCAAAGTTGTGCTTCAGTGTCTGGACAAACGAGTTTCTCTTAGCTTCCTCCTGTCTCAGCTAGAAATCTGAGGGAATGGGCGATACATTGGGAACTGCAAGAGGGAATCTGTGTGTGTGAGAGTCTGCCCTTCTCCAGATTTCACATACCTCTGGAAGACTGGGTGACTTTTTTTTCTAGCACACATTCCCCACATTAGGAAGCACAGCCCCAATAACTGGGAAATGAAAGTTTCCTCAGCCCTTCAGTTTGAAGACAAATCCTCCCTTACCCCTTGGGCCCCAGAATGAAGTCAGATTTCTGACTTCACGGCCTGCTGACAGTGAAGGGCCCTATACCCCGGTACCAGAGTTCTACCCAAGCAAAATCCTGTCAGCCAGTCAATCCCTCTTACTCGAATTAGCCACCAAGTTGAGCAATGGAGATAAAGGAAAGCTAAAAACAAGCCCTGGCCCTCAAGCAGCGTAAATCTAACTTGGAGTGTATAAATTCTTCAAAAGGCATGGAGATGTATGCTTAAGAAGGGGTAGCAAGGTTATATTCTACCTTTTACCTGTAATGATGGATTAATTGAGCCAGTCATTTGTAGCGGCAACGCCCTCAATCGTTTTTATAACTGCTTCAGGCACAGTCATCCTAGTTTTTCTGCGTCTTAATTCATCATAGGACAATAAGATGATGGCCAGCTCAGGTCAGAGGTGCTGGCCAGGAATGATGCTGTCCTTTCCCTCCAAAGGCTAGAGAGGAAGGACATTTCCCGTAAGTTTCTCTCTCCCTGAGAACTTGGTGGTGGATTGTGTGGAAAGAGGTTAAATACCAGAAGTTAGTGCCCGGGGCACTGGGAAAGGATAAGGATAGTCTTGGAGAAGCACTAAGATCACCTGTCCCTATCTCTGCTCCCCAGCAATTTTTTTAGCGCTTTTCTCGCTTTTTCTCGTACCGGTGTGAACAGATTGCAAAATCACACAGGCGCACACACAAGTAGGACCCCTTTGCCTCTATCCTCAAAACCTTTTCTCATTTGGGAAATTTCTTTCTTCCTCTTCGGGTCACACATATCCTCTCTGCTCTCCGAGCTTCGGTGCACAGAAAGAACCATATTACTCAAGGGCCTCCTCTTACTCTATCTTCCCCGCTGTCCTTTCCAGGCGCCAGAAACACAGGTATCTACAATAGCATATATTCCTTCCATCCATCCTGCCCCCTTCCCATATGGCAAGAGTCAGGACAGACTACAGGCAAATCATCACCACATAAGTGCAAAGACTTCTGTTTTGACCTCTGGTTTCCTAAACACACTTTATCTTTATCTATGGTGTGACTGGTGTAAGGAAGGCACGCGTCACAAGTAAGTCCCTGCAATGTTCCCCAATCCTTCATCACTTCAAATGCAGGGACTCGATATGTAGTCCTCTGTTTAGTGAGAAGAAAGACACCTTAAAGTCTTTTTCTACTTCTCTGTCTAGGGATTGCAATTTAAGTCACCGTCTGTTCTCTTCCCACCTCACAATTCTGACCCCCCTCCTTTATTACCCTGATAGGTTGTCTCTCGGCTGGTTGTGATTTGGCCAGATCAATACTCGCATTGCTGAGGGATTGTTCCGATTGTCCGTGCTACAACGCCACTTCCCCTTTGTTACCTCCAGGTTCAACTCATCTCCGAGATTTAGGGGCAAATCTGCACACGTAACCCTCACTCCCACCTCCCACATCTACTCCTATGCATTTGAAAAAAAAAAAAAAATCCTTCCCGCTACCTAACCGGCCTCTGCTCCAATCCTCCCCTGCCTAGTTTCTTTTTATTCCTATTACATTGATCCATGCTTTTTCTCCTCCTTTAAAAATTTTTGGGGTTTTTTTTTTTTTTTTTTTTTTTTTTTTTTTTTTTAAGAAGCAAACTGGACAGAGTTGAGATCGGAGTGGGAGGGGGAAAGATGAGAGGATGCGAACCGGCGGAGACAGGGAGTGAATATATAGAGAATGGGAAGAGAAGAGTGAAGCAAGGTGAAAAGGGCAGAGGAGTGGGAGATGCAGGGAAGTGAGCGGGGACACAGACAGGAACAAGGGGGAGTGCGCATTCACTTGCGGCTGCTCGCAGCCTGCCTGTGCGGGAGTGTGTCTGCGGCGCGGACTCACATGGTTGACCTGCCTGCAGGATCCGCTCTCTCAACAACTATCGAGTATATGTCTGGCTTCGGGATCTTGCCGCTTTCTTCCCCCCTGTAGATGGTAACAGCTAGGGTAGAAAGAAAACCAAACAATTCACCAAATAAAACACACACACACACACACACACACAAACACACACACACACATACACTGGCGCTACTGGGAACGCTTTCACTTCTCGCTGGAAAACCGACAAGCCAGAGCGCCGAGATTACTCCCGCCTAGTGTGTGTAGCCTATAAATAGAGAACTTTTTGATGGAATCAGCTAACAAATGAGAGGAGAAGGCGTAATTTTGCGCAGGAGCCCCCCTTTCCCAGGGAAGACCGGACTCCCCCACATGCAGCTGCTGGAGTGAAAGTTAGGGGTGGAGGAGGATTAGAAGTGAGGAGGACGAGAGTGGAATTTCATTTTATTGCAATTTACCGGAGTTGTGTTTGTTTGACTTTCGAGGTTGGAAGAAAGGAGGAAGAGTCCCTTCACTCTTGTATTTCCATCCTTCTTCCCATTATCCTTCTTGGTCCTCTTTCCAAACCTCCCATCAATCCTAGCCGGCAAGTTGAGGGGACAAGTCACTGGGGGAAAAATCGCCAAGGAAAGCGGAATCTAGTTAGCTCTTAGGTTAATAGGCGGAGGGAGGGGCGGATTGGGAAAAGGGGGAGTTAACTCTTAGTATATGAATAGCTGGGGGATGGTAGTGGGAGAGCTAAGTCTACTTTCATCTCCAATGCCGGGGAGAATAAGGTGATCAGGTTGGTTGCGCACTCTGGAGACACTTCCAGGATTCTTTTCTCTTTCCCAATCTTCTGAAGGGGGAACTTAAAGTGGGGTAGCTATTTTCAGAGGGAAGGAAAAAATGAGATAGGAGAGGAGAATGTGAATACGTGATGAAAGGTTGATCCCTTGATTTGTAAGTCTCAAAACCAGAGATGACCTCCTCATCTTTGGCACAGAATCCTATCTTTAAGTACGAGTTTGAGATAGCAAAAGTGCAGAAATGGCTCGGTTTAGTGCCGGGATGGAAGGATGAAGTTAGTTTATTCTTCAGTAAGGAACCCTCTCAGCCCCTTCAGGAAAGAGTGCAGTTGCTCTGCAGAAGCCGGTTTCCTAGAAGCACTCTGAGGGCCTAGTACAATGCGAACCTTCTTTTGACTCAGTGATTCCAACTTAATTTTGACCTCGGTCCCCCTCAGTCTTTTCGCTTCTGCTTTTTTTCCAGACCCTGCGGTGCTGCTATTGCCCGGATTATTTCGGATTTGGTTTTTGATAAAGACATTCCTTTCTAAAAAGGAAAGCTTCTGAAGACCAGGACCTAGCTGTGTGGAGTTAGGGAGCTGTTTCTCCTCATTGCTCTCAGTCCCCCTCGGAAAAGTACGAGAGTAATGCTCTTGTGAGCATCAGTAAGATTGTGCTCAGGTATAAAGGTACAGTTCCTAAATCTTTGTCCTACACAGGGCATGTCCCCCAAAAGATTAGTGAAGGCAGCAAAAAGTTTCTGTTACAGAGGGATGATAACCATTTTGGATGAAATTAAACAGAAGGGAGAAAAGCAAATGGCTCTGATGCCTTCTTTTTCTTGAAGGTCCAATTGCCAGATGAGGTCTGGGAATGCCTAGCCTGTCATCTCCAACCGAGGGATAGATAGATACCTGCTGGAAGGGATAGAGAGTGGAGAGAAGAAAGAAAGATGAAGCTTTTCCTTTTCTCTATCCCTTCCCTGGAACATTAGTGACCCACCTACTTTCCTTTTATAAAGAAATGGGAAAGTTTCTTTCCTTTCTTGTCTGTTCACTCTTCCTTTACCCACCCTCTCTTCTAGGAAGAAGTTTCCAACCTAAGAGAAATCCAGAAGGGGAAGAACAAGTACTGCTTGGGGAGGAGGAGGAGATTGGCTTCACTCACCGGTAGCTCCAAAGCTAAAGCAAAAGTAATTCTTGTTTAGGCCCACTGAGCCTAGATCAGCTTAGCAAGGGGTGGAAAGCAGGGTGAAAGATAGAGGGATAATAGAATCTACATTTCTTTTCTCTACTTCCCTCCCCCACTCTTTCCCCCAGTCCCTTCCCATACTCAAGCTCTGTTCAGGACTTAGGTGTATTTGTCTTTATTGGAAAACCAAACCAGCTTTAAGCCAGCTATAGATGTGCCTCTGTGCCTACTTAGTAACCTGACCATTACAGAAGTCCTGGCATTTTTCTGTTGCCTTTCTCTCAAAATAACAATCCCCTGTCTCTGGAGACATGGGTTCATAGTGAGTTCTCTGTCATCTCGGCTACTAAAGGTCAGGTCACAGCTGGGGAATTGGGAGGTTCGCCCCCTCCCACTTGCCCCACAATCCCAGGCCACATACCTGTCACAGCAGTCCTGCTGGGAACAATTGACCTATCTTGGGAAACAGAGATCGGGTGTGCTTTCCCTCTCTCAGTCTCTGACCCCACCCTTCCTCCTCCCTCCCTCTCCCTAAGAAAACCAGGCCAGAGGTGGGACGGTCTCTTACTGGTCATTGGCCTTTCCTAAGTGTTTGGAGCCCCAGGAACTCTTATACTCCCTACAATCCAATCTGTAAGAACCAGATGGCCAAAACCAGCTACCATGATCATTGTGAACTGTCTTCACTGATTGTCACAGTTCTTGCTACCACCATCACCCCAATTTTCAGGAAAATCTTCCAAAGCTTTGAAAATATTAAAACAAAGAAGGGCAGGAAATTGTATAGGGAGAGGGAACCTTAGATGTATTTTCAGGAGTCTTAAGGATTTATTTGGGGGAACAGCTACTTGAGAAAAAGACAGAAGAAAGCCTTTCCCATTTCACTTTTTCCAGATGCAGCTAGCTTCTTTTGTTTTCTGCCTAAGGGAAAGCAGCCGAGTGTGATGGATCTTTTTAGATCCCATCAGCGGCAGAAAAATCCTGGTGATAACGATTATCTCTCTCTCTCTCTATCTCCCCATCTCCCTAATTCATCTCGCTCCTGCTTCAGACCCCCGGGAAGACTGAGTAGGGTCTGGGGTTGTTTCTCACTGAGTGATCCCACTGGGACTCTGCTTTTGCTACCCTAAGCGAGAGGATGAGGGGAAAAGGAAAGACACGATTCCACCCCTTTCTTTCCTCTCTCCTCTAGACTGGGGAGAGAGGACGCAGAGCGTTTCTTCTCTGCAAAGCCCTGCGCTCCTCTCAAGTGATTTTAGTCTGGCGCTTCGGTCTATCCATATACATTTCCAATCTCATGGCTCATAAACTATTAGCAAAATGGTTTCATTATTCACCTTCTGTATCCTACAAAAGAGAGAAAGAGGGAGAGACAGGAAGGAAGAAGGAGGGGGTGATGGTGGCGGAGATCATGGATGACAATGAATCGGTTGGCGTTTAAATCATAGCTCAGGCTTCCTTCTCAAACTGACATTCAACAAATCTGGTCGGTTTCCAGATATTCTGTAGTCTGTCCCTGAGTGTCTCTGTCTACCAGACCCCCCTTCCCCTCTCCTTCCCTCTCTCTGACTTTCCTTCTTCCCCAAACAAAGATCTGAATGAATCAACACGATGAGCCAACTTCATTATTTCTTTTGTTATGTTTTGTCAATTAGTCATTTTAGTTTAGGAAAATAAAGATAAGTGGTGATTAGTGCTTTCCCATTCTTTTGAGGAGGTGGTGAGTGGTGGTAGTGATTGTGGTGGGATACCCATTTCCCAAAAGAAATTCAAGTTGATGGCTTAGAAGTTGATTGAGTTGTGAGATTAGAAGAAACTGACATGTAGGGTGCAAAAAACACTTATCTAGTTTTATGTTCTGTAAGGAATCTGTATGGGAACCTGGACAGGTTGGAAAAGGAATGAAGGAGGGCTTGAGGGGGATGAATGTAGCTGAATTTTTTTTGGGGGGGGCAAGGAGGAATGAGAGACAAAGACAGAATATATGTATGCCTATATGTTGATAGATAAATCTTCACTTGGGGTCTTTTGGGGGTTAGATGAAAGTAAAAGAAACATGAATAATGTGATATAACCCAAATAACCCAATGAGAACAGTGATGGTGAAGACAAATTGCCTGTGAAGGCCTGAAAACAGAGAGCAAAGCCTGCCTGTTTCATTACTGCAAGCACAGTGGATGCACCATTACAGTCTCAGACAAGTGGTCTCAGGAACTGCTGCTTCTCTCCAAATCACAATTGTCTTCACTATTTCCCAATTTATATAATTTTTCTTCTCTCTCTCTCTCTTTCTGTCTGTCTGTCTCTCTGTGTGTCTCTTTGTCTGTGTCTGTCTCTCTGTCTCTCTCCCCCCCTCTGTGTCTGTCTCTCTGATTCTGTCTCCTTTCTGTCTCTGTCTCTCTCTATCTCTGTCTCTCTCTCTCCTCCCCCCCCCCCCACACTTTTTCGAAACTATAATGGACAGTTTGGAAGTTAGAGCGCGAGATAATTATCCCTAGATGTAAAAACCAATCTAGCTTAGAGAGAACCTCTTTGCAATTCTCCGCTGCCCCACATTGAAGTCCTGGCAAAAGTAGGAAGTACTGGGGAGGTCAATCAGCAGCGAGGGACGCGGTTCTCTCTCTGTTTAATATACATGGTGTGGGAATGGAGGAGAAACAGATCCCATGCCTTCTCGTCCTGGAGAAAAAAATCAATTTGCTATTTATTTTTGAAATATATAGATTTGGGGGAATTTTTTTTTTTAAACAGGACATCCTTCAAGATCGGCAGCCCACATTTAATTATGTCTTTTAATGACTTCCCCCCTTCCACGATTTGCCATTGCTCCTCCATGTTAAGGGTGGTGGTGGGGGTATGTGGAGTTTCTATTGGGGTTTTCAACTCTGGTATCTTCAAAAAGATTTGCCTTATGTGTTAATTGCATGCTGTTAAGCACATCTGGGACTGTGAGCTGACCAACTCGGACCAACTTTTAATTAACACGTTGACCCAGCGAAGAAGCAGAGGCCCAGCCTCCCCCTAGAAATATGTATATTACCCAAATAGAAACCCGCTCCGTTTGCGCAGCCAGATGCGTGCGAGGAATTGCCTGCGTTAAGGGAAAGGAAAGCGATGGGAGGGGGCAAATTGGAATCGTTCAGGCTATTCCAACCTTTAGAAGGTGGGGAAAAGTCAATGATGTTCCTCGGGGCTTCTCTCTTCTTTTAAACTTTCCGGCCAAAGTGGGGAGCGGTGGAGTGGGGGTAGGGATGATGGGGGGTAATGTATGTCAGGAGGGGTCTAACGTTGTATCCTGCTGATCTCAACTAAGTCTCTCTCTCTCTCTCTCTC
>JAJPUD010000963.1:35591-94432 GCA_023553655.1 Myrmecobius fasciatus
TCTCCCTCTCTCTCTTCCTCTCTCTCTCTCTCTCTCTCTCTTTCTCTTTCTCTCTCTCTTTCTCTCCTCTCTTACCCCACCCCCTTTTCGGTCTATGTGAGCCTTGATCTCTCACCTCTTCTACGGTGTGTGTTGGGGGTGGGGGGAGGAGGAGACAGCAATCTGTTCCTGGAATTAAGATGAAAAGGTGAATTCCTTTTTTGCCCCGCCCCCTTCCCCCAAGTAAACCTAGAGACCTGTAGGAAAGGGTAAGATTGGAAAGGGTGGGAGTGAATATTAGTCTTCCCTCATTGCCTTTCACTTTCACAAGTGAAAGAAGGAAACCCTGTGACCACACGAAGGAGGGCAGAGATTTCCCTGCATGGGAGAGCGTTAAAGTCAAACGCAGAGATTGGTAACCCCAGCTGCGGTTTAAGTAGGAGACTATAAAGCCTTTCATGACCCGAGGCTATTCAGAAGCAAACCAAGCCTGAGTTGGAGAAGTTCAGGGGACTACGAAAAACTGGAACTCGGTTTGGAAAGCTGTCTCTAATTTTACTTTAAGTAATTGACTAACCTAGAAAAATATCAGCATTGTCTATCCAAAAAACCCAAAGGCATTCTAATCTCAGACTACATATTCATTTTCTTTTTCTACATTATTCCCAACTCTCTCAGTTTTCTAAGTACTTGACACAGCTCACAGCCCTATAAAAAGTGAAAAATTGATATTCCTACTCAACTCTAATGAAGTCGAGTGAATTATTCTCAAGTTACTATTTAACTTTCTCTTCCAGGTAATAGTTTGTGTTTCTTTGACATCTTTCATCCCCCAATCCAGAAGTTTTCCATAAGGAGGAGGTATCATTATCCAGAGAATTTTATATCCCAATATATTCACAGCTAAGTGAAAAACTCCAAATCACCCTTTTAGAAAATGTCATATGGCAAAAATTTCTCACCCAATTTACTCCTTAATTTTTCTATTAATGTTTTTGTTTCCCTACTTCTCCCTTTTGATCTTTTTTCTTGCTACCTACCAACTTATCAAAATATCTGCAAGACTCAAATATGACAAAAAGGGTAAATGGATACAGATGAGGGTTCTCTTATGCTCAGCATTCCATTGCTTTCTACAGATCTTTATTCTGTGCATAAAAGGTGTAAACAATTCACATTTTATTTAGGCAGGGAAATATTGGTGAATGACTATCTCTTTTTTTCAAAGACAAGGCCTTTGTGAAGAAATCAACAGGCATTGACACCATAACCTTCTTTTGAGGTTTAGCCCCCCAGAGTTATTCCAGTTTCACAAATTAATCCGCAGAACGGTAGCTCACACACCTGACATCCAGGGAAAGACAAGAGTTGGTTCTCTCCAGCTGCCTCTCTTTTTGATTTACTTTGCCTGGAAAGATGTATGCTGTGGTGTTTTGATAAGGGGGAAAAAAAGGAGTCAGCAGTTTGATTTGGAAACTCTTTTATTGCTGAATGCGTTGCAGGTTTAAACTAAAGAATCTGTTTCTGCTGGGGACATTTGCATGACACATCCATATGCATTAGCAGCTGCACAGTGTTATATCATCAGTTCCTGTGAGCGTTTATCTTGTGTTTTTCCCCCCCTCCTTTCCTCAAAGGAAGTAGGTAAGTGGCTTATAGGAGAGCAGAATGGACTTTAAATGAACAGGATTCTTTCTGTGTCCTTCAGGTCTTCAGCACCTAATAGGCCCATAACATCCTACCTCTTTCTAGGTTTGGGGAATAAGTGAAGCTGTTAACTCCCTGGTAGAGTTATTACTGATAATAATAATGGAGCAACAATAATCATTTTCTTCAACTGCAATGGAGTCTGCAGTGGTAGAGAAACTTCAAAGCGAGAGGAGACTGGTTTGAGTCAGTTGTGAAATAGGAAACAGAAGAGATATCTTGTCCCAAGGTCTTTCCTCTGATTTGCTGGCATAAGTTTAAATTTCTTTGGATGTCGTCTCATTTGATTCTTGCTTTATTTTATGTTTCCTTTGCTGTGAAATGGGACTTATGAAGATGCCATAATAGTAAGAATAACAACAATGACACTTCTTGAGAGACAACTAGGTGACAGGGGGTAGAGAACTAATCTTGGAGTCAGAAAGACCTGTCACTTACTGAAGTCTGAGGCTGGATTTGAATTCAGGTGAAACTTAAGTATGACCCTGAGCAAGCCATTTAACTTAGGCTTACCTGTTTTATCTGCCAACCAGAGAAAGAGAGAGTGAAAGGTGAGTGTGTGTATGTGTGTGTGTGTGAGAGAGAGAGAGAGAGAGAGAGAAAGAGAGAGAGAGAGAGAGAGAAGGAGAGGGAAAATGTATGTATATGTGAATATTATTATGGAGGGATGAGGTTTGTCCAAAACTGTAATTTTATGTGAATAAGAAATTTCTGGGAGTGGAAATGCCCTCCATTAATGCAGGTTGAAAACTCTTGACATAGTTGTAAGGCTGCCTGACCACTGAGAGTTTCATGGTTATACATAATTTTTGTTAGAGGCAAGGCTTAAAAACTAGGTCTTCTTGATTCCAAGACAAGACTTTTATCCCTCTGTGCCATGTTGCCTATATTTACTATGAATAATATTGTTAAATATTATCATTTATGACAAGATATAATATTATACTTCATCAGAGCCCTAATACAATTTGCCCAGAAGCAAAATTCCTTGATAGTTGCTTTAGGATTCCCTTATTGTATAAACTCCTTTTACTATTGAATTAGAGAATAATTTTGACAGTTGCTTGACTGGCAGACCAGGAAAATGCCATACTACCAATAACTCACCTTTCTATAAACAGAAAAGGGCATTCAGAGTGATGGAAATACCCAGAATGATCTATTGAAAGAATTTGGGATTTTAGCCTGGAGAAGAAAAGACTCAGGAAGAACATAAGGATAATCTTCAAGTATTTGAAGGTCTGCCATTTGGAAGAGAGAGTCAATTTATTCCACATGGCCCTAGAGGAGAGAGCTAGAAAGAATGTGTGAAAGTTTCAGAGATCCAGATTTTGGCAAGCTATAAAAATAAACTGATTAAAATCCAATGCATTAGTAGGTAGGTCTTCCTCAACAGCGAATACTTCAAGTCAAGATTCAATGAGCACTTGTCAGGGACATTGTGAGAATATTTCTGTTAAAGTGTAGGTGGAACCAGATGATTCTGAAGTCCCTTCCAACTCTGAGATTTCTGTAACTCTGAAACCTAATAGATTGAAACAGCTAGATGGCACAGTAGATAGAGTAACAGACCCAGAGTCAGGAAGACTCATCTTTCTAAGTTCAGATCTGACCTCAGATAATTCTAGCTGTGTGATCCTGGTCAAGTCACTTAAACCTATTTGTCTCATTTTCCCCCTCTGTAAAATGAGCAGGAGAAGGAAATGGCAAATCATTCTTTTATCTTTGCAAAGAAAACCCCAAATGGGATTATGAAGAATTGGACTCAAATGAAATGTAAACAACTGCAAAACCAACAACTATGGATAAATAGTACCCTTTCTAGTAAATGGGTAAAACTTAATGGAAACATTAAGACATATGAAACTTGCATTTTAAATGAAAACATATTAAGCTCATAAAAAGAATACATATCCTAAAAGAATTATATTAATAAGCACATAAACTATACCATAAATTTTGGAGTAGGGCACTAGGTTTAGGAATCTTGAAGTACCTTTAAAGAATCTGCTTAATTTACTTTTCTTTACTTTTACTTCTTAATTCATTTCCCCCCCTTCTTGTTTTGCTCCTAACAGTTTTTCTCTTTTATCTTAAACAAAACTAAACAAAATAACAAAACCTTCTGTCTTGTGAGGTACAATGACTCTTATTCTGTCAATGTTTTACTCTATGGCCTGACCCAGGCAAAATTCTCCAGCTACCTCCAAGAGGGTTGTCCCACTTCACCTTAGCTGTAATCTTCCAACTCAATTAATTTCAAATCATGCTCTATAAATATGTGCTGGACACTGAACTGTTCATTTCATTCCCCTCAAACCATTGTGATCATAAATGAAACTGTTCTGACTTTCCTGCCCCTTTTCCTTTAATAAGTTAACAAGCTCAAACCTTTTTCCTCAAACTTGCTACACTACACCAAATCTTTTGTGTCTCAATAAAAAACTTTATCTCCCACTTTATTGGAAAAAAAAACAAAACACAAAACTAAGATTATTCATCCTCTGCACACTCATATCTTCTCCTCCATTTCTTACCCTGTTTCAAAGGCTTGCCAAAGCTTAACCTTCTCCTTATTTCTTGCGCCTTGATGCCATATGCCTTTCTCCTTTGGGAACTTTTCTCATTCATCATCTCCTCTTTTCCCATCTTCAATCCTTCCCTATTTAGAATTGTTTCATGCTGTCACAAACATGCTCAGCCTCTAGCTATCTCAAAAACAAAACAAAAAAATTTTAAAACCACCTCATGTGATCCTGTTATCCCTCAAAGTCTAGTGCTATATCTTTCCTATGTTTCATTCCCAAACTTCTACTACTAGGGTTTTTTTCCCCAGCTTTTTTTCTCCTAAATAGGATGTTTTTTTCTTAAACAATTTATGTTTCTGGGTTTTTGAAACACAAAGTTTTTGAGTTTGATTATTTCTAATTCTTCCTTTAAATTGTTTTGTTGATCTATTTTTCCATTCTTGAACCAGTATGAAATGATTTTGATGATTATTGTTTTATAACATAATTTGAAGTTCAGAAATACAATTCTTTCATTTGCATCTTTTTCACTATTCCCTTAGTATTCTAGTTCTTCTCTTCCTCCATATGATATTATTGTTTTGTATAGCTATATAAAGTATCCCTTTGATAGTTTGATTGGTATAGCAGAAAATGTCATCTATTTTGTTAACATCACAGTGCATGACCCATATATAAGTACTGAACATTTCTCCAGTTATTTATATTTTTCTTAATCTTTTTTTTAAAGTAGAGATATTAAATGTTTCTTAGTAAATTGATCTATAGATATTTTATGCATTTTGGGGGCATTTTGGATGTAATTTCCTTTTCTATTTTTGCTCTTGGGTTTTGTTATTACTATATGGAAAAGTTGTTGATTTTTATGAGTTTCTTTTACAATGTGAAACTTCACTAAAAGTCATTATCTTAGTTAGTTTTTAATGCTGATTTCCTATGCTTCTCTAAGTAAGCTGACATGTCACCAGAGGAAAGTTATCTCCCCTTTGTGTATATTTATGCCTTCAATTTCTTTCTTTTATCACTATTCCTAGAATTCCTAGAAGTATGCCAAATAATTGCAGGGTAAGGAGGGGCATCCTTGCTTTATTCCTGCACTTATTGGGAAACCTTCTAGTGTATCCCCATTACATGCTATATTTTGGTTTTAGAAACTTTTTGTCTATTAAAAAAGATCTTTCTATTGATGTATTTTGGAGTTGTTTTTAAAAGTATAAATGAATATTTTACTTTTAAAAAGGATTTATAAATGGTTTATTGATGTTTAGAAATCCTTGTTTTTTTGCTCAAAACATTATTGTGTTCACATTCTTTTAGGTTTCCACTACTACTCTTTGTTCATGATTTGTTCCCCACTATTCATGGATGATAGGCTGAGAAGGAAAAGAAAAGTCTCTCAGTTTCCTCTCACCACTACAGTTACAGACCTGTGACAGAACATATAGAATCCCCTGCAAGTAAGTGAAGCCTTTGCTTATTCTGGCAGTAGGAGCAACAGAAGTGATTGGTATGATAGCAATTAAGCCAAAGGTTAATAGATACCCAGAAGATGTGCCCAACTTGAAAATCAAAAGTGAAAACAATTGTTATGAGTGCAAAGCAAGAGTAGGAACACAAAGGCATGCTGGAAAAAAAAAAGGGTAACCATAGTGGCAACTGAGTCGTTGCCCTCTCCAATTCATGCCCCTTTCAGTTTGATGTATAAAAATGAGGCTGATGACTAAATGTACATCTTAGGTTAGCCCTTTGCTTTAGCACACTGCTATAAGTGTTGAGGACAGGTCTGACTTGGATATCCTGTTAGTTCATATTTGCTGATATATTTGCACATAATTCACTGAGCAATTAATAAAATGAAAATTACTTAGTCCTAACATAAGACAACAAGGATACAGTAGAATTTAGTTACTAGGAAACAACTTCATCTCTATATGGAAATAATGAGTTAATAAAGGGAGGATGTGCTATCTTGCATGGTCTTCTAGCATCTACCAATTTTGAAGGGCACTGATAGTGCCTTTTATGCCCCTAGGTAAGCAGGAAGTCATATTAATAGGGCCAGATGCCATCAGGAAGCTGGATCAGAAGAGACACAGCTTGGGCCTTACTCTATTCCCCTGATCCATCAAATCTTATTGATTTTTATGGAAAATCTAGTTTAACCCGTGGTGGGGGAAGTAGAGGGTGAGGGGTATGCTGATATGTATCACTATCATGCTAGGATAAGTTCTTGTAATAGTGAAATTATACACATTTATAGAGATAGGTAGTATATTATTATTGTTATTGTTATTATCTCTATTTTACAGATGAAGGAAATGAGACAATAAAGAAAACTGACTTACTCATAGCTGCATAGTTAAGTAAATGACAGATCTGGAATTTGAATCCAAAAGGATGAACTCTTATCATTATGCCATGCTTAGTCTCTCCTAAAACTATTTTTTGAAGATGGAAGAAAAAAATTAGCAAAATATATATTAAACTCTTTTATTTTGGTTGAAATATTCTGAAAGAGTGGGCTATAATCCAGAAATAAATTATGTAAAATTGTACTTCCTTATTTAATAAGTCAGCTTCTGTCATATCAGTACTAAGAGCTCAGACCACAAGGCAATAAAAATTGGCACACTGGTTTAGGCCAATGGTATATCTAATCCAGTAATTTAGTTTTTGTCCCTGGCATCAAAGAACATTTTATGGGAGAAAATAATAGCCCTCTATGACACTGATCTTAAAATTTCTGTAATTCTATGGATCCATGATTCTATTTGAGTATCTCCTTCTATCCTACAGATGAAAGTCCATCACTTCTTGCTCTATGATATTTCTTATTAATGCTTTCCTATCTATGCTCTACTGGGAGTCTACTCAATATGTCAGTCAACAGAGTTTTTTCTATGTGGATACCAATAGAGCACAAAGATTCCATTTTCTTTTTCTCATGTTATATGACTAGTTATCTAACTGGAACAAAAAAAAATTTATAATTGAGTTGAATTAGACTGCTATCTTAATGGTACTGTCTATGAATGCACAAACCATGATTTAGAATCAAAATTAGAAATAAAGTATAAGTTTTGGTTGGCCTCACTTAGGTTTAATGTAAATACTTTAGACAAACAAAATAGATAAATGCTCTAACAAAAAAATACAGGCTTAATTATAATCACTAAAATTAGGAGTCTAGAAAGGAGAAAGCCCCTTTCTAAGATTCATGTCAAAGTAATTTCTTGAGATTCATCAGAAAAATAATTTCATGATTTTCCTATTAAAGACAATTTCAAATTGAGTTAAATAGGAAACACTATAGAGCTATATCATAATATTTTTTTTCTGAGTCAAATTTCAGTATATTGAATTACAACAAAACAACAAATTTGGTGACAATTGGGTTTAGTATCACTTCATACTTATTTAAGATACTATGGATTTTCTTCATTTTGACCTGGGCTGAAATGGAACTGAAAAATGTTAAAATGCTAATAATTTAATAGTTGAAGAAATGATGTCATTAAAAAAGCAAGTGAAGCAAAGATACAAATGTATAAAACTGTTACAGCAATTAAAATATACACTATCATAGAATTTCAGGGCTGAAAAGAATCTCAGAGCTATCTAGTAAACTTTTCATACAAGGAATTCCCAACATTAAGATTTAGACAAATGATCACTAATCTCTTTGCTTAAAGACTTCCAATGAGAAGAACCTACTATCTCACTTGATAATCTGTTTTACTTTTAGACAACTCAAATTATAAGAAGCTTTTCCTTTATCGAATTTAAACTGTTTTCCCCAACTTCCCCTCCCCTCAATTGCTTTTAAGTCAGTCCTCTAGGACAAACCATTCTAATTTTTATTCCATGTTTTAGCTAGCCATTCAAATTTATAATAATAATTAGCATTCCATTTCTTTACAGTCTGTGTTGGTCCATATAACCATGAATTAACACAACCCAAAAGAGAGTTATAGAAAGTCATTTGCCATTCATTTAGATTGAGTGAACAAAAAACTAGACTATTCACTTCAGGGAACATTTTTGGGGAAACTCCTCTGAAATATCCTGATAACTTAACTCAAAACTCAGTACGGAACAGCTGCTATTTGAAATCTGCTGCTTTAAACCAGCTGCTTGATTCAGGGGGGGAAATTAGTTGCGTCAATTCTCTGGCATCACACAGTCAACTGAATGTTTTGGTGGTAACTAAACATAGCCAGCATCTAGTTTTGTTAGCTCAGTTTGTTAGGCTGTGGTGCTGATTAGGTCAAGGTCACACTTTTACCTTTTTGTGGAGCAATTCTTTTCACTAAGAAGTAAAATATTCTTTATTGTGTGGAGCAATTCTTTTCTACAAGAAGTGAAATATGTTGTATTGTATGCTGCTTAGTTCTGTAGTGAATGTATGTACAATGGTACCCAAATGAGAGTATGAATGGAGCAATGGAAGTCCATCTCTTCTACTAGGAAAATAACTCAAGGCATATGTTCTGCTGTCAGTAGGTCAATGGTATCATATATGGAGGAAAGAGCTTTGAAGCTTGTAGTCCAATGGATCCTCTAGGGTGAAACATATCAGCAGGGTCGGGACAAGGAGTGAAGAATGCTATGCATTATCTAAATGAGGCTATAGGGAGAATTTAGGTAGGAAGAACACAATTACCTAAATTGGACTTAATCCAAGAATTGAAGCTTTTAATAGTAGAGATTCCACTGGTTAGAGGATACTGAAACCTTTATCTTTATGCCAAAGAAGGAAAGGGAAAGGAAGATTTTGTTTGATAAATTTTCATCTCTCACTGTGATTTTGGTATTGTGAAAATTTAAATTTAGGGGAGATATTTAGATTTAGAAGTTGATTAATAGCAGCAAATTTCTAATAGCAGCAAATTTCTAATAGCAGCTGTTATGTATTGGCTTTGAAGTTTAATTTGGGTTAAGCATCAGGGCTTTTTGGGATGGGTTCCCAAAAACATTCCTTGAAGTGAATATTCTAGTGTTTAGATTTAAGAATTTTCAACTCAGCTAACATTTATCAAGTATCTGCTATGTGTCTAGCACTGTAGTAAAGGGAATGAAAAGACAAAAATGAAAGCAGTCCTTGACCTCAAGAGTCTTGAATTTTACTGAGGGAAAAAAATATGTACAGAATAATTATGGGGCAATCCAATGTGTGCCTTTTGTCTTTCTTTGTATCGCTGACAAGTAGTAGGTGCTTAATAAATGCTATTTGGTTGACTAATTCCTTTAGAGATCTCTTTCCAAGTTCACATAGTTCAATTAATCAATCCACAAAATGACCATTAAGTGATTATTCAGTTTTTACTTGAAGGGGGGAAAGACATTCTCCTGAGAGAGTTTGAGAGTTTGTTTCATTTAGTTATTTGGGAGCTTTTCTCCCCTTAAGCTAAATTTGCTTCTTTGCTACTTTCACCCACTGATCTATTTTTTATTTGGCCTTTTGGGAGCAAAATAGATCCAATCCCTTGATAACCCTTCAAGTTATTAAGGAAGTAATAATACCTCTGTACTCTGCCTTGCTCATACCTCATCTAGAGCAAAGCTTCTCAAACTGTGACTCACACCCCGTAAAGTGTGTTGCAACTGAAGGGGGGGGTCATGAAATTAATTGTCATCAATAAATGTTTTACTTACATACCTGTTTTACATATCTATATACCCAGGGTCATGTAAAATTTTTCTTGAGCAAAAAGGGGCCTGAATGGAAAAAAATTTAAGAAGCCCGGATCTAGAAGACAGTGTTATTATGTCTTAGGTACCATATTTTAGAGGGGACATTGATAAATTGATAAGCAACCAGGATGTTGAAGGGTCTGGAAGTCACAACAATAAAAACATAGTATTTGATGATTTATTTTATTTGAACTTTAGAATGACCTCATAAAGTGGATAATATAGGTTATCTTAGAATTAGTGATGAAAAGAGGTTTCATATTCTTCATTTCTGTTTGGAGACTTGGTAAAGTTCTCAAAAGAAAGAAAGTAAAATTAAAGTCTTAATGAATCTCAATACTGCATTTACCATTTAAAAAAAACAACAACCCAGCATTGACTATAAATAAGTCTGTGACTTTCACTGGGTTAAATAGTTCAAGCAGTGATGAAGCTCAGGAAATGTAATTGTTCTTGTCACCCTACACTTGGTTACAGTCAATATCTTTTCATTATATACATTTTTAATCACATATTAATAAACAAGAGGGTGTGTTTTATTGATGGTCGGATTAGTTTATTGACCAACTCGAAAATTTCACCTACAGTTTCAGAAAATATAAACAAGGTCAACATGTAAAGATCAAGTAAAGTACATGGAAGACAAAGAAAAGCTTTTTCTCAATTCCTCAGAGAAGTTTCTCATAAATGTTGGTTCTCTAGACATTGGATTGAATTCCAAAATATTGTTTAGAAATTGTAAGAAAACAGATCTTTATTTGGTAGTCTTCAGTCAATGGATAAGGAAACATTAAAAAAAATGAGTCAAAGCCCATTTTAAACTCCAAAAGACACTTCATATTCTTTTTGCTGTATTGAAGTTTTGAATTAAGTGAACAATCAAGCTGGTGCTTGGGAACCTTTTTTTTTTTTTTTTACATTTTATAGGTTAATTGATTGTATTAATATTTCACCAACATTAAGGAGTTCACTGAGGAGATCATGAAATCTGGACTGGACAGGAACCCTCTGTCTAGAGTGGGGACTGCCTCCTTTCTTCCTGGAGTAGACATATGTGATGCCATAGTGCACAGAGGGCTAGAACTGAATTTAAGAAGGCATTCTTAAGTTTAAATCTGGGGGCAGCTAGGTGGCACAGTGGATAGAACACCAGCCCTGAAGTCGGGAGGACCTGAGTTCAAATCTGGTCTCAGACACTTAACATTCCCTGGCTGTGTGACCCTGGGCAAGTCACTTAACCTCAATTGCCTCAGCAAAAAAAAGCAAAAAAAAAAAAAAAAAAAAGTTTAAATCTGACCTCAAACACTTGCTAGTTTTATGACCCTGGGCAAGTCACTTAGCCCCCTTTGCCTCAGTTTCCTAATATGTAAAATGAACTGGAGAAAGGCAAACCAGTTCAGTATCTCTGCCAAGAAAACTTCAAATGGGGTCACAGTCAGTCATGATTGAACATCTCCTTTTCCCTCCTCCTCCTCCCCCATTCTATCACTAAACCAAATAAGCATACATTACTACTGTTGACACTTTAAAATGAATTTCATATGTTATTTGTCCACAATAGTTTATTAGATAATCTCTTTGTTTCCCCTTCTATTCTCTTTATTCATTAATTTCTTGTAGTTGTGTATACATTTTCATTTTTATGTACTCATAACTGGCACATTTATTATTCTTTGCCTCTACTTTGTATGCATTACTTCATTTAAGTTTTGACAAATGTCTTCATATTTCTTATTTATCTTTATAATGGCATTTAATAGTCTATTATATTTATGTGCCACTGTTTAATTGTCCATTTGCTAATAGTTGCACATTTAGGTTATTTTCAATTCTGTAGTTCTAAATAATGTTATCTCTTTTTGGAGTACTCAATAGGAGTTAAATAACTTATCTAAGGTCACACAGGAGCTAAGTGTCTGAGGCTGGATTTGAACTCAGATCCTCTTGACTTTAAATCCATTGCTCTATGTACTTTGCCGCCTAACTGTCTTTCACTCAAAAGTTTTAACCCTGAGCAATTTAGCCCTGACTCTTCTACAAAATGATAATAATAATAATAGCACTGATCTCTCAAGGCGATTGTGGGGATCAAATGAGATAATGTATGTAAAGCATTTTGCAAGCCTTAACACATGATATAAATGTGACCAAGGGCAGCTAAGTGACAGTGGATAGAATGTTGGAGCCAGAAAGACCTGAGTTCAAATTCAACCTCAGATATTTACTAGCTGTGTGAATCTATGCAAAATGTCACTTCACCCTGTTTGCCTCGGTTTCCTCACCTTTAAAATGAGCTGGAGAAGGAAATAGCAATTTACTTCAGTATCTTTGCCAAGAAAATACCAAATGGGGTCACAAAGAGTCAGGTACAATTGAAACAACTTAACAATAATAACATATAAGTTATTATATGATATGTAAATATAAGATCATTTGGGAAGGACAGTAAAGGGGCATCAGAAAAAACTTTATTCAGAAGATGGTGCTTGAGGTGCATCTTAAGAGAAGAGAAGGATTCTGTGAGTCGAGTAAGACAAGAACACATTCTAGGCAGGAAGGATGTCCACTGCAAATGTTTAGAGACAGGAGATAGCATCCTGTGTGTGGAATAGAGAAAAAGCCAGTATGGTTAGATTTCAGAGTTTGGGAAGGGGAGAGTGATACCCAGTGAAAATGACCAATTAAATTGAGACCAACTTGTATGGGACTTTAAAAGATAAACAGAGGTGGTTCTATTTTAGTTTAGAGGCAATAGGAAGCTGCTAGAGTTGGTTGAGTAGAATAGTCTCATGGTTAGAACTATACTTTAAAAAATTACATTGACAGATTACAGTATGGATTGGAGTGGTAAGAGATCTGAGGCAAGGAGGACACATAGGAGATTATTTTTATATCTAGGCAAGAGGGCCTGTATTGAAGTGGAATCTTTAAGTTGAGAGGAAGTTGTAATTGTTAAATTATTTCAGTCACGTCCCTGTTCATGACTCCATTTGGGGTTTTCTTGGCAGAGATACTAGAATAGTTTGTCTTTTTTTTTTTCCAGCTTATTTAACAAATGAGGAAACTGAGGCAAATAGGGTTAAGTGATAGGGTTACACAGCTAGTAAGTATCTCAGGCCAGATTTGAACTGAGGAAGAGAAGCCTTCCTGACTCCTATTTTCTGTGCCACCTACCTGTCCTGAGAGAAGGGGTTGAATGCAAAGAGCTTCAGTAAAGGAAGAGATAAGATTTGATAATTAATTTGCTATGTGGGATAAGGAAGAACCAGAAATCTAGGTTGATGTCAAGATTATAAATCCAGGAGACTGGAAGATAGTTATGTTTTTAACAAAAATGGAGAAGTTTAGAGAGTTTTTGAGGAAAGATAACAAAGTCTATTTTGTATATGTTAAGTTTAAGGTGTCTTCAGAAAATCCAGTTTGAAATGTTCAAAGGCAATTGTTGATCCAGGATGGAAGTTTAGGAATAAGAATAGAGTTTCACATAGAGATCTAGTAGTCATAGAGATGATAATTAAACCAATGGAATTGATGAGGTTACATAATACAGAGAGTATAGAGGGACTAAGATAGAAAAATACCATGTTCTTACTACACTTGGGTTTGAAGAAGCCTAGTAATGGCACCCTCAAGAAGATACTATCAACCTACTCCAGTGTCCCTCCCTCCCCTTTGTTTTGAATCTCTGAAGATGAGTCTATTATACCAACTGCTTATTCTGTTGTTCTACATATTTAATTTGGTCAATGGTCAATATGCCCTCTAGGAGTTCCTGTAGTGGTATAAGACTAACTATTTTCACTTTTGTTTTGGATGGTAAAGAAATCAGAGAGGTAGAAAAATAAAGTATTATGTGAGGTTTAAGGAGGAAATTTGTTAGCATTTGGAGTCTGTTTGGGTATAGATAATGGAAGCCTTTCTAAAGGAAGTGGGGTTTAAAGGAATGATGAAATATGTGAAGATGAGGCAGAAAAATTCTTAAAGGCATAGGAAACTACTGGGAAAAGAGCACAGAGAATGTGAGTATAATTTGCATTTGGGGAATGGGAGGGTGGAGTGGGAAGGAACTAAATTATCTGGTTTGGCTTGAATGTAGGATGTGTGCAATATCTAGAAAAGTATAGCAGTGTAAGCAGTGTAGGATTCTGACTAGAGGCAAAAGAGATTGAATTTTACTTGAGAGGCAATAGGGAGTCATTGAAGATTGTTAACTAGAGGAGCTACTAAGTATTAGAGCTAAGAATCAGACTCAAGTTTTTCTAACTCCTAATGCAGTGCTGTTTCTATGCTGTTCAATGATTTCTTTGTAATTCCAGACATATAGTCAAACTTTATTTAACAACCAAACCAGATCACCACTTCAAAATCAGACAAGGAAGGCTTAGTTTAGCTTTAACTTAATCTTCAAGTTCATACAGTCCAGAAGTTTTATGGACAAACTAAAGTTTTGTCAGGGAATATGAAATATTGGTTTGACAGGAATGAAAACAAAGACCTTCCATGACTCAGATAATATTGGGATTTTCCTATAGACAGCTCAGCTAGGAAAGCCTGAATTTAAAATCTCCATAGCAAGCAATTTGGAACTATGCTCAAAAAGTTATCAAACTGTGCATACCCTTTGACCCAGCAGTGTTTCTATTGGGCTTATATCCCAAAGGTATTTTAAAGGAGGGAAAAGGACCCACATGTGCAAGAATATTTGTGGCAGTCCTTTTTGTAGTGGCTAGAAACTGGAAACTGAATGGATGCCCATCAATTGGAGAATAGCTGAACAAATTATGGTATATGAATGTTATGGAATATTATTGTTCTGTAAGAAACAATCAGCAGGATGATTTCAGAGGCCTGAAGAGACTTGCATGAACTGATGCTGAGCGAAGTGAGCAGAACTAGAAGATCATTATCACACGGCAACAACAATACTATATGATGATCAATTCTGATGGACACGGCTCTCTTCAACAATGAGATGTTTCAAACCAGTTCCAATTGTTCATTGAAGAAAGCCATATACACCCAGAGAGAGGGGTATGAAATGTGGACCACAACCTAACACTTTCATGCTCTCTATTGATGTTTACTTGCATTGTGTTTCCTTTCTCTGATTTTTTTTCTTGTAGAAATAATTTTTCTTGCACAACAATGATAAGGGTGGAAATATGTATACATATATTCTATTTGTCAAGTATTTTAACATAATTAACATGTAGTGGATTTCCTGCCATCTAGGGGAGGGGTGGGGAGTAAGGGGGAAAAATTTGTAACAGAAAGCTTTGTAAGGGTCATTGTTGAAGAATTACCCATACATATGTTTTGCAAATAAAAAGTTTTAATAAAGGGAAAAAAATAAAATCTCCATAGCTTTCAATCTACCAGTTGGATGTTTTGTCAACATGGCAATAAGCACTTTTTCAATAGAAGAAAAACATCGATTTTTTTCTTTTTTTATAGAAGCATATCTTTGTGTCAACAGTTACTTTTTTTGTAATAACTTTCAAGATGAAGCAGTTATTCAAATTACTATTGGTAATGAATTTATTACTCAAAAATTACTTACTTAATATGATCTAATTCAACGCAATGATCTGATAATCAGATCATTTATTAAGCATTTAACATATTCAAGTCACTATACTAAGAGATGTGCATACAAAGAAAAGAATGAAAACCTTTGCCCTCAAAGATTTTACATTCTACTGAGGGGAAGAGGATAAAAATGCATAATTTTATGAAAAATACTTATATAAATGCTATCTTACCTCAGACCTATATAGCCAAATGAATATTTTCAATCTTTTAATATCTTATGTGATAAAATTAACCTTGGTGATTAATTTGGCAAATTTATATATGTAAACTATATTTGAATAAAACTCTGACTTGAATGGTGAAATCACAGATTTTTGTTTGTGTTTTCTCTTGCTAAAATCAAGCCTCTAAAAATATAATATTACATCATTTTAATCTAGATATGGTTAGATCTCAAAAATAATTTCCTATTTCTGGAGGATTTAATTATCTTGACTGATAAATCTGTATATAATTTGTGCTGTGGTAGCATCAATGACTTAGTTTTCTAAAGATTTGAAAAAGGAGTAGTTTGTATCTTCTAGCTTTAATTAAAAGAACTTTTAGTCAGAGCCAGAAGCAATGCTTTGGACTGATTTTTGTACAGAACATTCTCAATTAAAGTTATTTAAATGTGTAAAAAATGCTCAATTAAGTTCATCATTTTGGCCACACATCTTATGAAATTGGTTATGACTCCATTTTGATTATCTTCTCATTGATGACTTAAATGTAAATCTGTCTGGATAGAGGGGGAAATAATAAAATAGAATGACCAGATGAGCCTCTCAAAGTCCCATACAACTTAATGAATCTGAGGCTACCTTTTTTATATCTAAGGATAATGTACCTCCTTTGACGCAGTTAATGAAAAAAACATATCCACAGCCAATTGTCCAAAATCTTTATCAAATTAAATATTTCTTATTTAGAGATCAAATATTCATAGAAATGTAGAAAAACCTTAATAAAAACAAGAACCCTTTTTGAACTTACATTACTCATAAGAAATATTTGCTTCTTTTATTCTCATGTAAAACCTTTAAGGTCACCTGTGTGGTTATTTGCATTCATTGTGCCATCGACAAATATAAATTAAGCCACCTGCAAGAAAAAGAACTTTAAATCTAGACAATGGGCAAAGACTGTACCCAAAGGACCCATTCCTTCTAAATGAGGCTATAAAAACTAAACATGACCTAAGCATTCTTCTGCCCTCCAAAACTCCAGAGTAAACTCAAGATGATGGCAAAGCCAAGAAAACATAGTAACTAGACGAAGAGAAAAGGATGTTTCAAATATATCTTTAACCTGTGAGGACTGCATCATAAACACCCTACTCTTCCAGACATGGTTTGGTTTGACTATCATGGATAGAATGTCTGGCCAGGTGAATCACTGGCTCAACCCAATGTGATGCTTTTTATATGTCTCAGATATTATGTGAATAGGAATATTTTATGTTCTATCTCTCAAGAATTATGTGAAAAAATTAAGACAAAGAAAAAAAAACAGCCAAACCTCATGTATAAAATGAATTGACACCAAATATTATAAAAGTAGTTAATAATTAGAATAATAAAACAGCATAACAAAATAATTGTAATAGATTTAGAATCCATAAACATTTTGATGTGTAATTATGGGACTTCTCCCTCTTTTAATTAAATACATGAGGTGAATTGGAGAATCCCAATGTGAACTAATTTTCGCTGTGAGTCAAGTGGTATATATAGGTAGGAGATACAGTTAAGATTTGGACAAACAAGGTTATTCTGTAAGTGTTGTGTTATAGAGAGGAAATCATAAGAAATACTAGTCGAGAGAACTTGCCTCTCAGTCACCATCTCTATACTTATTAGTACTGGGAAAATTACTTGTGCATTCTGATCTTCAATCTCTTCATCAATAAAACAAGGACAATAATATCTATAATACTTCACAGAGAATGACTGTAGGGGAGGGAAAAGAACTTTGCAAACCTTAAATCATCACCTAAATGTGGGTTATTATTATTATTAATTTATTATTTTATTTATTCCTGAATATTCTTTCTTTTTTGGGCTATGGAAAGGGTGAGGCTTAGACAATAACATCTTTCCCTTGGAATTTTAGGAGCTGCATAGGAGTTCTCCTGGGACCCAATTTTCTATGAAGCTATAATAGCTACATTTTTGAAAACTGGTGATCCAAGCTCACATGCAAAGTGCTCTTAATTATTTTAAGTTTGTTGATTTTCCATACAGAGACTCTTGGAATCCCTAGATTCCTTCAAAGCTCAAACAAAACAAAGAAGTCTTTTTTCTTCTATTTTTGGATGAGAGGTCTGATCTTTCCAGCTTCTTGTGTCCCCAAATTAACTTTACATTTGTTCTGTATATATTTATAAATATACATATTATTTCTCCCAATGGAACATGTTTGATGGCATAGATTTTATTTTTTGTCTTATTTTGTTTGTGGTCTTTCTACTTTTCCAAGTCTTCATATACCTTATTCTCTGGCAAGTATCCTTCAATTCAGAAACATTAGCTTCCTTGCTGTTTCACCAATAAGACATTCCATCTCATGGCTGTGGGCATTCTCTCTGACTGCCCCCATCCGTGGAATGCTTGCCTCTTCATTTTTGCTTATTGGTTTCCTTGACTTCTTTTAAATTTTTCTAAAAATCTGAGTTTTTACAGGAAGCCTTTGTCAGCTCCTCTTACTTCTAGTGAGTGTCTCATCTTTGTTAATTTATCCTGTATATAGCTTGTTTGCCAATATTTATTAGGTTATTGTCTCCTCCATTAGACTGTGAGTTCCTTAAGGACACGGACAATTTCCTTAAGGACAAAAATTATGAGTTCCTTAAGTATAAGGATTCTCTCTCTCTCTTTCTCCCCCCTCTCTGTGTATGTCTCTCTGTCTGTCTCTCTGTGCATCTCTGTATCTGTGTCTGTCTCTCTGTCTTTCTGTCTCTGTTTCTGTCGTCTGTCACTCTGTGTCTCTCCTCAGCACTTATCACTAGCACATAAGTGCTTAATAAATGCTTATTGACTATTGAATCCTATGTTCCCAGTGCCTAGCGCAGAGTGCTAAATATATTTTTGTTTATATCTCTGGAATTAACTAAATTTCTTTGAATTCACAGTGCTTCAATAGTGCTATAGCCAAATGCTGGAGATTTTCCACTCCTCACCAACCAGATCAGAGAGGCAGCAAGAATTGCTTGAAATGGCATTTTTTATTTGAATACTTGCCATAGTATCTGTATGATATGAAGGGACCTGAAGGAGTCTTGGTATCATGGTTTTTACTGCATAGTGGCAAACCAAACTGCTTGAAATTTGCATCAAAGGCAGATTTTCCTGCCAAATGGGTAGTCCCACTCCTCAGATTTCAAAATGAGAGGTCAGCTCTCTGTGTGTGGATTCTGAAAAAGAAATCATTAATGGAGATAAATGATCTTAAACATAGAATTTTAAAACTACAAGAGATTAAAACTACTTAGAGATTATCAGATCAACAATAAAAATTTGATCATGGTGCCTACTATTTTTAATAATAATTGTGAATTTTGATCACTTTCTTCTTTGTAAATTACCATTAAGTTCAAGTATAACAACACTCAAATGTGAATTTTTATACGAAATGATGGTCATTTGAGGTGCCATTTTGGTTTTATATTTTCCCCAGGTCAGGAAATAAAATGTGTTAGGGAATCAATTGTTCAGTCAATAAGCATTTAAGTGCCTACTACATATTAAGTACTATGCTAATCAATGGAATTATGAAGGAAGACAATCTCTGTTCTCAAGAAGCACATGATCAAGAGGGGAAAACATTAAAATATCTGTGTACAAAAAGATTAATTGTAGATATTAAAAAAAAAGATGCTAGCAAAAAGGGATACCAAAAAAGGCTTCCTGTAGAAAATGAAATTATAGTTGGGAATTAAGGGAAGACAGGAAAGCCAAGAGACAGAAAAAAAAGAACAAAGGATAAAGAGCATTCTAGGTATGGGGGACAGCCAATGAAAATATTGAGAGTCTGAAGATGGTAAGTTTTGTTCTAGCAAAGGTGTGCTCTTAAATGTTTAACAATCAGCTCTCTAGGAAAAAGGATTTTGCATGACACACTTTTAAGTTTAACCTGCAATATTTTCTCTGTCACTTTTCTCTGTCACTTTCTGAGGTCTAGACATTCAGATTTCTGAGGTGTAAATGTTCACATAATAAACTCTCATGATCCTGTTAGATCTATTTTCACTACATCACTATGTGGGATAATAAGAAGGCCAGTGCTACTAGATCTCAGAGTACATGGCAGGGAGCAGGGTATTAAATGGTGGGGAATGAAAATGTGTGAGAAGACTGAAAGGTAGAAAGGAGTCAAGTTGTGAAAGACTTTGATTGTGAAATAGGGGATTTTATATTTGATCCTGGAGGTGAAAGGAAATCATTGAAATTTACTGAATAGGGGTGTGTGTGTGTGTGTGTGTGTGTGTGTGTGTGTGTGTGTGTGTAAGAGAAAGAGAGAGAGAGAGAGAGAGAGAGAGAGAGAGAGAGAGAGAGAGAGAGAGGGAGATGATCAGATCTGAGATTTATAAATTAATACATTTATTTAAGAAGGAATCTAAGTGAATTAGTATTCATCTATATGAAAAATATAATAACATTTTGCATTTTCATGGAACTTTAGATTCTTCTTTCTCCCATTTCTACTTTGGGAAGCCATCTTTTTATTTTATTTTATTTTATCATAATTCTCAACACTCCAATAAATAGTATTGCTTCCTTTTCCAAAGGAGGAAAATGAATGCTAAAGATCCTCTGCTAGATGGTATAGAGGATAGAGCATTGGATCTGGAGTCAAAAAGACTCATCTTCCTGGGTCAAAGTATGGCCTCAGACACTTATTATTTGTGTGACTCTGGGCAAGTCACTTAACTCTGCTTATCTCAGTTTCCTCATTGGTTAAATGAATTGGAGAAGGAAATGACAAACCATTCTAGGATGTTTGCTAAGAAAATTCCAAAATTCAGAAAGAACTGAACACATTTGAAGTGAACAATTGAACCACAACAACAATATTTTAGAACCTCAAATCTGTAGAATCCAAGTTTCTTGACTCCTAGACTAGTGCTTTTTCTAGAAGCTACACTAACTCATTCCATCAAATAGCTTTAAACATAGAATCAATAAATATGTATTAAGTACCTCCTATGTGCTAAGCCTGTGCTAGGTGCTGGGAATACAAGTGCAAGCATGCTCCTGCTTTCAAGGAGCTTACATTAGAACGAGAGAAGACAACATATAAGAGGGAATTGAAAGTGTGAGGAAGGGGAAAAATTGAGATAAAAGTATCTGGAACAGGGGCACCATGGGAAAAATGTTTAATGGAGAGTCAAGACTAAAGTTTGGAGAGGAAAGAAAACATGATTGCCCTGGGCCTCTTCCTTAATGGAGGTTATCTAAAGAACTAGTCAATCCAAGAAAGATATCTCAGCAATGGGGGAGTGGAGGTAGGGGATGTTCTTCCAGGTGAAGTAGTCCTGGTGTTTAGTGGTTGAGGTTCCAGAATTAAAGGATTTCTATGATATGATAGCCAAAGAGGAAAGTTAGGAATTCAGCCTAGGGAGGAATTAATAAGGATTCATTAGATGTCATTCTTTTCTCCCTCTATATTATTTCATTTGTTTATCTCCTCAGCTCATTTGGATTTTTTGCTATTTATCTTTTGATGATTCTCAAGTAAGTCTATCCCAACCTATCCTTTCTACTAACCTTTTTTTTTAATTAAGGCTTTTTATTTTCAAAACATATATGTAGATAATTTTCAACATTTACTCTTACAAAACCTTGTGTTCCAAATTTTTTTCCCTCCCTTCCTGTTCATCCCCTCCCCTAAATGGCAAGTAATCCAATAAATGTTAAGCATATGCACTTCTTCTATAGATATTTCCACATTTATCATTCTGCACAAGAAAAATCAGATCAAAAAAGGAAAAAAAAGATGAGGAAGAAAACAAAATGCAAGCAAACTACAAAAAAAGTGAAAATACTATGCTGTGATCCACACTCAGACCCCATAGTTCTGTCTCTAGGTTCAGAGGGCTCTCTCCATCACAAGACCATTGGAACTGGCCTGAGTCACCTTTCTCTTGAAAAGAGCCATTTTCATCAGAATTAATCATTGTATAATCTTGCTGTTGCTGTAAGCAATGCTCTCCTGGTTCTACTTACTTTACTCTCTGCTAACTTGAAATCTCACATCTCCCACTGATCTTCAGATGTCTCAAATTCAATATCCAGAAGATATATTAAATTTAACATATAAAAAATTAATTATCTTTCCCCTAAGTCCTTCTTGACTCCTACCTTCCCTTTTATTATGGAGGACAACATCCTCCTCCAGTCCCTCAGTTTTCCAATCTGAGTCCTCCTGAATTCCTCACTCTCACCCCATTGCCTCCCCCCCCAGTGATGTCCAAGCTGTCACCAAAGCCTATTGATTTAATCTTTGCAACATCTTTTGAATATATCCCCTTCTCTCTTCTAACGCTGTCATACCTCATCACCTAACACTTGGACCAATTACAGATCCCCCTGGTGGGTCTGGCTGCCTCATGTCTCTTCCCTATTCCAATCCATTGTCACTAAAGCGATTTTCCTAAAGTCTGATCATATCATCCCCTTTATCAATAAATATCAGTAGTTTACTATCACCTCCAGGATCAAATGCAAAATCCTCTGCTTTGCATTAAAATTCCTTTGAAAGTTATCTCCCTTTTATTTTTCTGGTCTTCTTACACCTTGCTGCCTTCCACATTCTCATGGATACAGTGATACTGACCTCTTTTGGGATTCTACAAAAAAGGTACTCCATTCTCTCAGTTTCAGGCACTTTTTTTTTTTTTTCTGGCTATCTCCCATGACTAGAATGTTCTCTTCATCTTTGCCTACTAGTTTCCCTGGCTTCCTTTAAGTCCCAACTAAAAATCTCACCTTCTACAGTAAGCCTTTTCCAACTTCTAAATCTAATGACTTCCCTCTGTTAAGTATTTCTTATTTATCCTGTTTATAGCTTGTTTGTTCATATTTGTTAGCTTTCTGTCTCCCCATTATGGAGGATTCTCCTCGAAGACAGGAGCTGTCTCCTTTTTGTATCCTTAGTACTTAGCACAGTGCGTGGCACATTGTAGGTGTATAATAAATATTTATTCAATTATATTTATTGAAATATATTGCCAACTTTAAATATCACCATACAGCAACCACCTAGGTTCAATATAATATAGTCACAATTAATCTTTTCCTCTCTTTTAGAGCTCAATCCAATCAGTTGCCAAATCATATCAATCTACCTCCACGATGTCTCTCATATTTATCCCTTCCTCACCATCACAGCTACTCCTACACTGGATCAGACTCATTTTTTCTTGGCTGGACTATTACAATAACCTCTTCTGATTTTCCTTTTTCTAGTCTCTCTCCCTCACCTACTGATCCTTCCTCCACACAATTGTTAACATAAGATTCCTAGAACTTAGGTGTCATTAAGTTATTTTTCTGCTAAAAAAAACTTAAGTGATTCCATGTTGTTTCAAAGATTAAATATAAACTCTTTAGCCTGGTATTTAAAGCTTTTTACAACTGACTGTTCTACCTTCCTGGATTTATATTCTTTGTCTGTATGCATTCTTTATTCCAACCAAACTAGCCTGAATTAATCTAGTTCAACACTTCACCATCTCATTTCTATGTTTTCTCAAAAGTGGTTCTTATGTTTAGAAGGCACTTTTTTGTTATCTCTGCCTCTTAGCATCCTTACTTTCTTTCAAAGCTGAGATCATGTAATATCTCCTTTGGGAAGTCTTTGCTCGTCTCCTAATTGTTAAAGGCTTGCTTTCTCAAGTTATCACAAATTATCAAATTATACTTTCATGTGTACATATTGTATCTCCTAATAGAATATAAGCTTCTTGGAAGCAGGAACTATGTACCAATCTTATTTTTCTATCCAAAGTACTTAGCAAAGTGTCTGCACATACTAGGGACTTTGTAAATATTTGTGGGATTAGATTTAATACATTTTACTTTTTGGCCAGCTAACTCTAGACTCAATGAATGATTTTCATTTTTGTAGGCAGAATTTTCAGATAAGTCCAACTCCATGTGACTTATACTCATACCCCAATGTGAAACCAGGGAACTCTACAGAAAATTTAGGTCTAGATAGTTATCATGCTAACAGAAACTTAGGCAAACAATAGTACACAATTAGCAAAAACATTTAATTGAAACAGAAAAAGAAGTAAATTTTTTTGACCATTTTTATCAATCATGCCCCAAATGAATAAATTTCCCCTTTCTTCTTCCTTAGCACTAAGTTTCTTTATATCTAGGTTGCAGCTTATAAATCTGAGGAAGACAGAGAAATGCTTGATAACTGTGAACACCGCTACCTAGTCACTTCTCAACTCAACTCTCTGGAAGAAGCTATCTATGTGTTATTAGGAGAGCGATACTCTAATACTTTTTATTTGAGGGAAAACTAATTAATAAACTTTTACCAGCCTAGCAACTGGTACATGCATACAATTAAATGAATATGTACCTACACATATAAATACTTATATTAGAGACAACATAGCACAATGTGTAGAGAAATGGTTTAGACTAAGGAAGTTTGGGGCTCAAACTCTGCCTCTGATAGCTACTAGCTGTGGGACCATAGAAAAATCACTTAACTTCATAATAACTTAGTTAACTTTCTAAGAAGAAATATTACTGATGAGTTGCTGATCTACTTTGAGGGGTTTTCTAGGCTTAATGCCACACATATACACATACACATCTGGTATCAACCATCAGAGATACTCTTGCTGCCGCAGTCCTGAAGTCCCTGAGATCTGTTTGCCTCCCTAAAATGGAATTTACTGGCTTGATACTAGACTCTGATGACAGGTCAGAGGATGGAATCAGCAAGAAGCCTGTGCATACATTTATTCATACTTTAAATGGATGAGACCCTAACATCTTTTGCAACTCTGGTGCTTCCTACACCTTCTCATGATTAGCAGCACAGTCAGAAGTCAATTTATCTGTTTACTCCTATTTGTCTCTCCACTTTAAACAATTCAGAACTCTCCAGATGTGTTTGGTCCTCTTTTCTGTGTGGCTCCATCTGGGTTCCCTCCCTTACCTATGATTTCCATCTCTTCCCCTTAATCAAAAGCCCTTTCTGCCTGAGCTTTAATTTCCTGGGAAAAGAAACTCTGTTTGGATGGACTTGTGTCTGCCCCATCAAACACTGAGAATTGTAGGCGTGCCATTGTCTGACCCCTTGTGCCATAAATAATAAATTATGATTTATATTTATATTTATTTTAGTTTGGTTGGTTCAAAAATTTGTTCTGGATCCAGATTTATTGAAAAAGCTAACTTTTATTCTGAATCATCCTGTTGTTATAATTACCATGAATTTTTTATGGCACAACAGGATTCTAAGAATTGCCCACGGGGAAAGTGGACCCATTAGAGCAGACTTACAAATAAGAACAGGCAACTCTTCAGGACACAAAATTTTTTTTATCAGTTTATTCTTCTTTTAAGAAGGGTACCTGCTCTGGTAGCAGAATATACTCAGAGCTCAAATAGATCTTACCCATTCTATACAATTCTTGCCCATATTCATCCATAAATTTGCCACAGGGGTACACTCACAATGCCAGGAGCCTAGATTTTTGCTGACATAAGGAACATGCTGACATAGGGAGCACACTCATTGACTCTCTGTCATCCTTCTTCCTTCTCCTGTGACCAGCCTATCTTCTTTACTTTTCATATAATTCCTTTATGACAACTTTAACTCCTGCTTTTTTTTTCTTATCAGAATTCCTCATTGGTGAATGAGTACATTGCACTTATTCACACCTATTATTTGTATCTCCAGCACTTAGCACAGTGCCAGGGACATAGTAGGTGATTAATAAACTTTAATTGATTGACTGACTGACCTATCATGTACTTCTCTCTTGCCCTTTGTGTGAAAGACATTTTTAATCTTTCAAAACTGCTAGCATCCAAGTTTTGCTTCTATATAGCAGCACAAGTAGAATATTATTATTAAAAAGACAGATCCATGAAAAAAACCCAGAACATACAAAAGCCAAATTATTATACTGATTAACTGGCTATTAAAATAATTTCATAGTTTGGAGGAGTGGAAAGAAAGCCATCTTCAGAACCAAGAAGACTTGTGTTCCAATCCTACCTCTGACACACACTGGCTATGCAATCTGGGGCAAGTGAATTACCTTTGCCTGCCTCAGTTTCTTTAACTGTAAAATAAGGATAATAGCAGCAGCTAAATAATTATGGACTAGAAAAATGCAAATTAAAACAACCTTGAAATATCCTTTTATATCTTCAAAGGTTGCTCTGAAGATCAAATGAGTTAAAATTTGTAATGCACTTAATACAGTGCTTGAAGGCACACAGTAGGCATTTAATAAATGTTTGTCTCCTTGCTTCCTTCCTCTCCATACTCTTTGGAAAGAAGCTGCCAACCCAACATTGGTGGAAAGTATCTTCCCAAGGAGTTCTCCATACCAGTAAAATCATAGGTGCAATTCAAATCCTTGTCTTATAACTGGTTTATGCTTGGGTCCCTGAGTGAGCATTTTTATCTTTATTCACACACATATATACTCATAAAAGCACATATGTATTTTAAGGATGAAAATGCCATGAGCATAGAAACTAAATATTTTCTGTAAAGTTAAGTTTACTCTAGTAGTCATGATGTCAGATCCCTGCTCCCTATAAGGGTGGGAATAAAACACTGCTGATTAGAGGTGATTGATCGATATCAAGGGAGAAAATCCTTTTAGGTAAGGTTTACTCTAAATCCTGAAACAAAAGGGTAAACAGATGGGCATTCCTAGCTCAGGAAGAGTATACAAAGAAAAAAAACCTCAGAAATAGAAGTAGAAGTCAAAGAGTTCATATCTATTGTTCAAAAGTGGGAGGGTTGAGGGAAATAAGGCAGTACAAAGTATTTTAAGGAAAATACTATGATGGGAGGAATTCTAGGTAGGTATTATCAAGATGCTGGTTTGTCTTATGCTCAAGATAATGTTTTTAATTTATAGCATTGTGAGTGTACTCTAGACAGAGGCTATGTCTATATGAGTCCAAAATAAAAAAAGAAAAATGCTTCTGTAGATTCAGGCAAAGATATCAGTGATGACAATGGGAGGGAAAAAAGGAGAAATGAGCTATTTGTTACATAGATCAGTTTATTAATTTAATATTCACTTTGTAGGTTATTGTCTTAGTATCATTTTACATACCTTTACCCAACATTCACCAAACACCTACAGTGTGTTAAGAATATTATACCAAGCAATATAGGGGTAATACAAAGGAAATTGTAGGCATTCTGTCAAACTGTCAAGGAATTCAGTCAAATAGCTATTTGCATCCTACATGAGCTCAGGGAAGTCATATCCCCTCTCGGTGTCTAAATTTCCACATTTGTAAAAAATGAGAGAATGGAACTAAATCACCTTTAAGGTCCCTTTCATTTCTAATTTCCATGATCAAATGATGGGACCCAAAGCCTTGACTATGGGCTAGAAATCTTGTTACTAGTTGCTTCCCTTTTGTGAAGATTTCATATTTAGCACAGTCGATATTGATATCTCTACTAGCTTGGGCTCTGAACAATGAAGACATTTAAGATCTTAACAAGCCAAGGAGGAAATAGCCTATTGGAATGCTTGAAACAGAATGACAGAAAGCTATCATTATTGCCACTCAGTTCAAGGACTAGGAAGGTCTAAATGAGAATATATATATTTTTTATTCTTTTCCAGTTTAATTATACACATATATATGTATATACATATATCAATATGCATAAGCACATTCTCATATATACATGCATGCATATATGTGTTTGTGTGGGAGTGTGTAGGTCTGTACCCTATACATATCTATGGTGTTCCTGAAGTCTTAGTGCAATTTTTAATTAGAGACACCTCTCTCTATCTCTCTCTCTGTCTTGGTCTGTCTGTCTGTCTCTGTCTCTCTTTTTCTCTTTCTCTCTATTCTGTTTGTCTTTCTGTCTTTTTCTTTCTCTCTGTCTTTTACACACACACACACACACACACACACACACACACTACAATTCTATTTTTTTCTTCAATACAGTACCATGAAGGCAGCATCCTCCTATGGGAAGACAATATAAGTTGGAGTATTCTGCAGATTGGCAAAATTTTCTTGCAACAATCAAAGGTAGAAAGATAAGGACTCTCTGGTGTGACCCAGTTGATGACTAACCTTGCTGCATGAAATTGTTCCAGCACAATTCCTTCCTTACCCGAGTGGAGACTTGTCTGGCTGCCAAGGACAGGGCGGTCTCAGGTTATACATCACCCACGTGCCCGTCATGTGAAGCAAAACTACCTAGACACCACGTTCCTGGGAGGGTTTTTCCTTGCCAAAAGGGTGTTAGTTTGAGCCAGCTTCCCTTCCTTGAGCTATAATCTACCTTCCCTTCCCTTGGCATTGAATAGTTCTCTCTCAAAGCTCCAACTATTTCATGAGCCAGACTGAAGGAAATCCATAGAGCCAAGATGAACCCTACATCTCTGTAGTTTGGGAAAGTTTTCATGATGTCAAATCACTAGACAATTTGCAGTGTCTTAGGTAACTGCTACATCTTCTTTTTCATTTTTATTTTTTTGCCTTAAAGAGCCAAAATATATAGGTCATATTTCTGTTTCAGAGAAATGAAGTCAACATGGGAGGAGTGATAGTCGAATGTTGGATCTAGAATTAGAGACAAAAAGATTCTAATCCCACTTCAGTTACTTGCCAGTTTTATAGCCACAGACAAATCAGCTTTTCTAATTGCAGGTGCTTTGCAAACTTTAAAGCACTATGTAAATTTGAGTTGTTATTATTCAGCCATGGTCATAGGTTAAATCTGAGCCAAAGTTTTATGGTTAGCTTCTATGAAAAACAAAACAAAACAGAACAGAACAACAAAACTTGAAGGTCATATTTCACAGGACCTTCATAGGGTAGATACTCAAAATAACTGTTGATTTGATTTGAATATGGGGTACTACATAAAAAGATTTCTAATATTATTAGATTTGTGGTATTCGTTTTAGTTCTTCCTTTTCCTTACTCTACTTTGCCCAAATAGCTACTGTTGTTGAAAAATGTTGCCATTATTTTGGCAAGTTTGCAGAGAAAATTCTTCCACCACCATAGCTGGGGATTGCTGTATCAAGGTATTTTTCACTCTTTCCTTTTCTATTGGAAAACTAGAGTTCAATGACAGTTTGAGGGGGATTTAAGTTAAATAGAACATTGAACTTCTTATATTATTTTTAAAAGAGGTTGTAGACTGTCCTCTGGGAAGACTGAAAAAGGAGTCAAGTTTATTAGTCTGTGACTGAGGTATGAATCTGCCTGGAATCAGGAGAGTGAACTAGTAACCTTTCAAGATTCCTTCTAGGCCTAATAGGAAAATGTTCATCCTTTTGATGTCAAATGACAGTTCCGTGATGTTTCCCAGATAATTCTTTCTTTCTTTTTTTTTTTTTACCCACAGATAATTTCTATTAAAAATGTTAACAGAATTTGATGCCTAAAGATACTTCTAATGTTATTGAACCATGAGTTAATTATGAGTGTATATTTTTAAGCACAATTGTGAAAAAGACAAATTTTATCTCATCTTCTGAAAACTTTTTCATCTTGTAAACCTAAATCACTGCTTCAATCCCCTCTCCTCTCCTTCATCTTTTGACTTTCTTCCTCACTTTTAGGAACACAGAATCTTTAAACATTTTTTCTTCTCTTTCAAAATCACATCTTATGAAGGGTCAATTATCAATTACTTATATTTTATTATGAATTTAATACAATACAGTATCTCTCTATAAAGCTTGAGAAGGGAATAGGGATTTATTAAGCACCTACTATATATCAGGCACTGGGTTAAGTATTTTACAAGTAGAATATCATTTATTTTCTTTCTAAATATCTTGAAATCTAATTCCTTTTTTTTTTTTTGAAATGATACCAGTATTTATTTATTTATTGGGAGGATGGTGGTTATTTGAATATCTATTCAGACAATAAATTATTACTCTAACAGTTGAAGTTGATATAAATGATATCTTGTTCAAGGATTATAGGCATCTTACATGTAAATAAGAATTTTATTTGATCTTTACAATAATCCTATAAGGTGATTCTTATTACTATCTGCATTTCAAAGATGAGAAGGGCAAGGAAATTAAGAGATTCACCAAGATACAGCAAGGAAATACCTAAGAAGGGATTCTGATTTTTCTTTTTGTAGAAAGCTATGTCCTGTATACTATTTTTATATGTACATTACTATTTTTATATGTACATCTCTATCTCTATCTAATCTTCGTCTTTCTACCTTTATCTGTACCTCTGTGTGTACTGGTAATTTATAGATATAAATTACCTATTTTTTCTATTTATACCTAAACTTCTATATCTCTGTCTCTATATTTATTTCTGTAGCTATATCTATATATCTATATCTATCTATACTTATGTCTGTATTTATACTTATACTTATATCTGTACCTATACATTTATACTCATATCTTTAAAAAAAGCAAAGGCATATGTATGTACATGTATATATCCATTTATACTTTCAATAAGTAACATATTAGTATTTTGCATGGGTTTAAAATCTATGTTGTTCAGTCTCAAAATGTATTATAAACTTCTTGTTTTAAGTATTCTGAAATTTCTCACAACTAATGCCAGCTTTGCATCTAGAGCCTTTTTATGGCTGACTTGTTGTGACTGGCAAGTTGTGGTTCCCCTGCTGGGTACAGGTACTACTTCCTATTATTTGGCCAATGTGGATGGAATATATTAGAAATCTAATATATACCATTTGATTTTAATCAAATATATTTTAAATGTAATTTAATTTGTAATTTGATTTAACATGTAATATACAAAATATGTATAATGTATAATATGCAAAATATGTAATGCACAAATACATGTACACATACACACATGACACACACAAATCCTTTTTCTTGGAAAATACTTGAGCTTAATCATCTCCATTCTCTAAGGGCACAAATTAAATTGTGAATTTGTTTCTTAGCTTTAGAATTTCAGTAGTAAGCTTTGTGCAGTGGCAGTATCATAGCCAATGAGGTTTAACCGAGGTGCGATTATTGTTAATTGAAAACTTTTCCCAATACCCCACCATGACAACTTGAAATATAGTTGGCATTGGTAATTTTTGACAGTCTCTACCGAGACTGGAAAAAAAAAAGAATTTCAGTAGTGTCCACCAAATTTCATTCATGTTAATATTTCTTGTCAACCTTTTTATGCTTCTCTTGAGTTTTGTATTTGAAAGTCATATTTCTATTCAGCTCTGATATTTTCAACAAAATGATCGAAAGTCCTCTATTTTATTGAATACACATTTTTTTCCTATAAAAGATAAAACTCAATTTTGCTGGGTTGGTGATTTTTCGTTGTAATCCTAGATCTTTGTCCTCTGGAATATTAAGTTCCAGGCCCTCAAATCTTTTAATATAAAATGACTAAATCTTATGTTATTTTGACTATGATTCTACAAAACTAGAATTCCTTTCTGGCTGCTTACAGTATCTTTTTCTTTGACATGGGAGTTCTGGAATTTGACTATAATGTTTCTGGGAATTTTATTTTGGGATCTCTTTCAGGAGATTATTGGTGGATTTTTTTTTTCAATTTCTATTTCATCCTCTAGTTTTAGAATATCAGAATGGTTTTCCTTTGACAATTTCTTGAAAAATGATGTCTTTCTTGCAATGGAAAGGACCATCTACATATGGAAAGAGAACTATGGAGACTGTATGTGGCTCAAAGCATAGTATTTTCACTTTTTTTGTTATTATTAGTTTACTTGGGGATTTTTTTTTTGCTCATTTTTTTCTTTAATCTTTTGATCTGATTTTTATTGTGTGACATGACAAATATGGAAATATATTTAATAGAATTTAACATGTTTAACCTATAATGGATTACTTACTGTCTATAGGAAGGGGTTTGGGGAAGAGAGAGAAAAATTTGGAACAAGGTTTTGCAAAGGTGAATGTTGAAAAATGTCTTTGCATGTATTTGGAAAAATTAAAAAAAATATTAAATAACAAATTAATTAAAAAAAATAAAATGATGTCTTTCTGATCACAGCTTTCAGGTAGTCCAATAACTTAAAAATTGTTTCTCCTTGATTTATTTTCCAGGTCAGTTGTTTTTTCAATGAGATATTTCACAGTATCTCCTATCTTTTTTTTTTTTTTTTCATTTTTTGGTTTTGCTTTGTTGTTGTTGATTTCCCATAAAGTCATTAGCTTCCAACTGCCAAATTCAAATTTTTAAGGAATTTTCTTTTCAATGAGTTATTGTTCCTCCTTTTCCATTTGTCCAATTCCACTTTTTAAGTTTTTGTCTTCAGTAAATGTTTGTGCCTCTCTTTCAATTTTTTTCCGATTGTGCTTTTTTAAGTTATTTATCTCATCGGCTTTTTATGCCTCATTACCATTTGGCCTAATCTGGTTTTTAAGATGTTATTTTTCTTAGTAGTGTGTGTGTGTGTGTGTGTGTGTGTGTGTGTGTGTGTGTGTGTGTCCATTACTAGACTGTTGACTTTTTTTTTCTCACAATTTTCTTGTATTGCTTTCATCTCTCTATTTTTCTCTTATTTGATTTTTAAAAACGTTTTTTAATTATTCCATGACCTGAGATCAATTCATATTCTTCTTGGAGACTTTGGATGTAGGAATTTTAATCTCTTATCTTCTCTGGAGTGTGCATTTTGATCTTTCTTGTCATCAAAGTAAGTTTCTATGATCAGAATTTTTTCCTGTTGTTTGCTTATTTTCCCAGCCTATTGCATGATTTTTAACTCTGTTATAATAGGGTTTTGTTTCCAGGGTGGAGGGTGCACTGTCCTAAGCTTCAGGGGTTTTGTCAGCTGTTTTCAGAGATACTTCTAGAAACCTGCAAGTTTTTACTTCTTCTAAGGTGTTATGATCTAAGGCAAAGAGGGGGAGCATTTTTTTTCTGCCATTTGGGTATATATGATATCATTTGAGGGCCATACAAAATTATTAACTTATAGGATTCAAGCAGTGGGAAGTTGTTCTATGTAGCTTTCATCTCATCATTGTCTGTAGTTGATTATACAAATGGTTATTATGCAAAATGATTTTTGCATGCTTTATCTGGTGATGGATCCTGATCTAAGGAGAAATGTTTACTACTCTCTTGTCCTATACTTTGCCCTGTGAATGACCACAAGCACTGCTTTCTGCCCTGGATCCTGGTTCTACCATGACCACAAGCTCTAGTGTGGTCCTGCTCTTCCTGGTCCTGGGAGTACCACCCAGGATTGTAACCTGTATCTGAATATGGGCAAGGCAACAGAGTCTTGCCTTAATCCTAGTAAAAAGATTTCTGCAATCTCCCTCTGACCAGCTGCTTGACCCCATTACCATGTGGGAGCTGAGAGCTCTGGAAGCACATGCTTCCACTGCTGGTTCTGTGCCTTCCAAGGTCCGTTCCTAGTTTGTGGTGGCCCAGTCTGTGCTGGTTCAGCCTGCCCTGGACTACACTCTAATCTGATGCTGGTATATCAGACCTTTCTTGCTGATCCAAATTGTCTTTGACTCCTGTAAGCTGAGAGATCTGGAAACCACCACTGCTGCCACTGATTCAGTTGCCTCTAATTTCTGTAAAACTGGAAGTTCTGTCCTCTCTAAATAGGATTTCAGGTATATCAGAACAGTTGGGAGAGGTAGCCTGTTGGGCAGAGGGATCTTATCTCGGACAAGGAAATCATTCTATAGAGTATGCTCCCTAGTCAGCTTATGATCAAATGAGAATAGTGCCTGGCATACTGTAGACACTTAACAGTGCCTGGCACACAGTAGGTGTTTAATGCTTGTTCCCTTCCTTCCTCCTCCCTTCTCCATAAAGCCAGTTCTGCACATGGAATCAGTGAGCCGAGGTACAAGAATCCTGAATCAGAGAAAAGGCACTGAAGACGACTCTTGTATGCTTGGAAGGTTTAAACAGTGCCTTTTCCCTAACCTGGAAAATCTTTCCTTGGTCCTTGAGTTTAGAGGATCATAAATTAGAGCTGGGACTCAGATGGCTTATAGTCCAAATTCCCCATTTTGCAGTTAGGTGGTACAGGTGGAGAGAATGCTCTGCAGTCTGGAAGACCTGAGTAGAAACCTGTCTTTAGACACTTAGCTATGTGACTGGGCAAGTCATTTAATCCTGTTTGCCTCAGTTTCCCCACCTGTAAAATAAGTTGAAGAAGGAAATGGCAAACCATTCCAATATCTTTGGAAGAAAATCCCTAATGGGGTCATAAAGAGTGAGACATAACTGAAATGACTGAACAAGAACAACAATTTGAACTTGGGTCCTCTGCCTCCAGAACTGCTGCTTTTTTCTCAGGCAATTTCCAGGTTATAATAAAGTCTGTGTCACTTCAGGATTCTGTGCCCCAGCTTGTGTCGGGCATGGAATAGACAGAAGTATCCTCAGGGCCTTGGAAAACCCTTATACTTTATAGTGAATCGCTTTTCCCTTATGTTTTCCGAAGAAGGGAGAAGGGAGGGGGAAGTGAGTGTGGAAATCAAGCTGAAGCTTAGGATGAGCTGCACTTAGAGAAGCATCAGTGGCTTTGTGTGTGCCCCACAGGGAAGTCAGTTAACCCCTCTGTTCTTTGGTGTTCTAATCTGGCCCAAAGAGATAATCATTATACTTAGCGACCTCCTGGATGCCCTGAGCATTAATGAGACAATGTGAGAAAATTATCAAGTGCTGTGCTGATGTTAGCCCTACTCCTGATTACTATAAGGCTTCTCATTTCCATTTTAGGATATATTCCTTTAAAAAAAGAGGGGGTGGGTAATATAGGAGCTGAGATGGAAGAAGATTGGAATGGTGACTGAAACAGCTTAATTTCCTTTTCAAGGAAAAGCCATCATTATCAGAACCATAGAGAAGGATTATTCACCAGATCTAAGTCAGTGAATTGCAAAGTCATAAAATCTCCAAATGGGAAGGGACCCCCAAGCCTCTTGAGTCTAACCTAGAGTTCAAAAAAGAATCCACTCCACTGTGTATATGTGGTCCCCAATCAGGTTTGCAGAGGAGGAAGCTTATCTATCCTGTTCTGGGATGGTTCTAATTGAAAAGCCTTTTTTTTTTTTTTTTCTTACTGTTGCCTCTTTACAACCCCCTCCCATTGTTCCTAATTCTTGACTAAAGGTCTAATCAGAAAAAGTAAAATCCTTCATCTACCTGCCAACCTTTTACATACTTGAAGACAGCTATCTTACTCACCTAGGTCTTTTCTTTAGGCTAAAACATTCTTAGTTCCTCACCTGTTTTTCATAAAACATAATCTTGAGGCCATTCATCATCCTATTTGTTTTTCTCTGGTTGCTCTTCTCAGAAGCAGCTAAGGGGTGCAATAGATAGAGCACAGGTCTGGAGTCAGGATGATCTAAATCCAAATTCTACTTCAAATCTTACTGTGTGACCCTGGCCAAATCAATTAACCTTTGTCTATGTCAGGTTCTTAAACTGTAAAATGAAGATAATAATGGCACCCACCTTCCAAAGGTTTTGTGAGGTTTAAATGTGATATTTGTAAAGTGCTTAACACATACTGTAGGTACTTGTTTTCTCTCTTCTTCTCTGTATATACTTTCTAAAATATAGCATATAGGACTGAATATCAAACTCCAGATGTGGTCAGATCTGGCAGAGTATCTCTGTTCTGTGGACTATCTAATTTTGGTTTCATTATCTCCAAGGGATGGGTCTTTCCGCTAATTCTCCACAGCCAAAATGTTTATAGTGCCATAGAGGAAGTGGGACAAAAGAACACAGGAAGATAATTGATCATTTGGAAAATAAGATGGTGCCACAGGAAGTGATATAGGCAGACATAACACTAAAGATTTCCCTGAAGATGGGGGGGAGAGATGAGAGAGGAAATGGACACTAATGCATTGCTGATGGAGTTGTGAACTGATCCTACCATTCTGGAAAACAATTTGGAGCTAAGCCCCCAAAGCTGTAAAATTGTACAGACCCTTTGATCCAGTTATCCCACTACTAGGTCTATCTCAAAGAGATCAAAGAAAAAAGAAAATGACTTATTTGCATAACAATATTTATAATAGATTTTTTTGTGGTAGCAAAGAATTAGAAATTGAGGAGTTGGCCATCAATTGGGAAATGACTGAACAAATTGTGGTATATGGTTATGATAGAATACTATTGTTCTATGAAAAATGAAGAGAAAGATCGGCTCAGAAACATTTGGGAAGGCTTATATGGATTGATGCAAAGTAGTGAGCAGAATCAGGAAACCACTGTACACAGTAATAGCAATGTGGTAACAATGATCAGTTGTGAAAAATTTAGTAACTGATCAATAGTGATCCAAGAAATGATAAAAAATGACATCTACCTTCCAGGAGAGAACTGTTGAACTCTCAGTACAAATTGAAGTATATATATATATAATTTTTCTTGTCCTTTTTTTTTTTTGATAACATGGCTAGCATGGAAATGTTTTATGTGATTTAACATATAATTTATATTTTATTTCTTGCCTTCTCAATGCATGGGGGAGAGATTGGAAGAGAGGGAGAGAATTCAAAACTCAAAATTTAAAAAAGAATGTTAAAAATAAATAAATAACAATTTAAAGAAGAATGTCCCTGAAGTCACTTAGAGTTGGGCTTTTGACTCTGTATTTGGACTACTCAGAAGGGTTTGGAAGTATTTAGAGGGAAGGAAATAGACATTCTGGGAACTTAAGTTGCATCAGAAGATTTGAGTTTGAATTCTGACTCTGTTATTCACTAGTTCCATGACTTTAGATAAATCCTTTACTTCTCTGCATTTCAGTTTCCTTGTATATATAAAAAAATTCTGAATTAGATGACCTCCAAGGTCACTTAACATCTATTGACTCATACTGAGTCCACAGGCCATTAAAATCTCTAGATCTCTTTCAGAGGAAATACTATCTACATGGGTCATGTCCATCTTGTTCTTGTGAAATAGATGTTTTTCCCCTTTTTGAGCCTATGTGTAAGACTTTTATCCTTATTGTTATTGTATTAGATTTGGCCAAATATTCTTGTCTGCTGTACCTCAATTATCTTTTCAGATAATGACTCTGACATCCAGAGTTTTGTTTATTCCTTTCAAGCTTTGTGTCATTTGCTAATTTGATAAACTTGCTACTTATGCCTTTAGCCCCATAATTAATAAAAATGGAACAGGTGAGAAGACAGATATCTCGCCCACTCCACTATAGACTTCCTTCCAGGTTGGCATAGATCCATGATTGTGCTTAGCAGAGTTCCTGTCATATAGTAGGTGCTTAATAAATGTTTACTAACTAATTGAATGATTGATACTATCTTTTGGGTTTAGTTAATATTAACTAGCTAATAATAATAATAGTAGTAGTAATAATATAAGCATTTATATACACTTTAAATTTTGCAAAGCACTGTCATTCCTTACAATAACCCATTTAACATATGGGGAAACTCAAACAGAGTTGTTAAATGACTTGTCTATCATCCCACAACTAATATGTATCTGAGGCAAAATTCTGATTCACATCTTATTAATTCTGGGAATAGAGTTCTAGCTATTTTCACTACCTTAATTGATTAGTCAACAATTTCTGACTTCATCTAACTGACTAGCCCATATTTTTTCATTTAGTATGCTAGAATAAAATACTTCATCAAATTCTTTGCTTAAGTTTAGTTAACCTATAGCATTTACTCTATTTTTGGGGGGAAGAGTGAAAGGTTATATAGGCCTGAGTTTCAGTAAATTATCAAACATTTATTAAGTGATTACTATATGTACTAGGCACTGTACTAAACACTGGGAATATAAAAAGAAAGACAGTTTTTTATATGCTAATGGGGGGGAATACACAAAAGGAAGCTGAAAAGATGGGGAGAAGGGGAAAGAAAGCAATCTCTTCTTCAAATCCCTCTACCATAACTAATCAATAATTCATTTATAACTTATAGTCTTATAGAATTTCTTGGAGTTTCTGAGAGATTAAATGAATTGCCAACTTCACTTAATGATGAAATGGTTGATATAGTTAGAATATATAAGAGATAAGACCTTAAGAAACAACCAGCAGGACGATTTCAGAGAGACCTGGAGAGACTTGCATGAACTGATGCTGAGTGAAACGAGCAGAACCAGGAGTTCATTATACACAGCAACAACAGTATTACATGATGATCAATTCTGATGGACATGGCTCTCTGTAACAAAGAAATGTCTCAAACCAGTTCCAATTGTTCACTGAAGAAAACCATATACACCCAGAGAGAGGGATATGAAATATGGACCACAACGTAACATTTTCATGATCTCTATTGATGTTTGCTTGCATTGTGTTGCCTTTCTCTGGTTTTCTTTCTTTTCTTGTAGATAGGATTTTTCTTACACAACTTGTCAACTATTATTACATTATTAACATGTAGTGGACTTCCTGCCATCTAGGGGAGGGGAGGGGACTGGGGGTAAAATTTGTAATGGAAAGCTTTGTAAAGATCAGTGCTGGGGAACTACCCATACATATGTTATACAAATAAAAAGCTTTAATAAAAAAAAAAGAGATAAGACTTGAACCCTAGATTTCCTTTCTTTAAGGTTTGTTCTTTGTTCATTATACCAGGCTGGCCTGATCTACCAGTCTAATATCCCCCCCAAATGAAATGATATTTGGCTGGAATTATCTATTTTTGATAAAACTATGCAAGGTCTTTGTGATTATCTCTTTCTTTTCTATATGTTTAATAATCATGCCTTTAAATTATGTATTCTAAATGTTTGTCTGGGATGGAAATCCAGCTCAGCAATTTATAATTTCAGACCTTACTTTTTCCTTTCTTAAAAAGTGGAATAATGTTTGCCTTTTTCCAGTTTTATGGCATTTTCCCTTCTTCAATCATCTCAAAAATACTGGTAGTGGCTCAACAATCATATACACCAATATTTTCTTTAGTCTGGGATATAATTCATCTAGATTTGGTGACAAACTTATCAAAGAGCTCAGAGTTTCCCACTATCTTCTTCATTATTTGTGCCTTCAATGCCTATTAGCCATTTTTGTTCTTTCTTTTCAGCTCAAACATTATCCTCTTTGGTAGATAAGGCATTTCCCAAGGGAAGATCTTCCCTTTCAGAATACTGATAAACATTATTCAAATAAAATGGCTAAAATGTCCATATCCTTTAATCCAGAGATTACATTGCTAAGCACATGCTCTTAGTCTCTATACATAGCATTATTTCCCTGCCTCTATACCTAGCCCCTATTATATACTTCAAATAATTTAAAAAATGGGATCATTAAAAAAAAGGCTCTCTATATATTAAAATAATTTTAGTAGGATTTTTTGAGGTAGCAAAAAGGTGGAAACAAAAGAGAAGTCCATTAGTTGGGTAATAGCTAAATAAATGCTGTACATAAATGTAATGGGATATTACTGTGCTATAAGAAATGACCAATGTGATGAATGTAGAGAAACACAAAAGACTCACATAAACTGATGCAAACTGAAGTAAGCACAATCAAGGAAATAAAACACACAAAGCAAATAGAAAGAACAGTTGTGAAACAATTGAAAAAGAATTTGCAAAATTACAAAGAACAAGATTGCCTCAAAGAAGAAATATAAGAAGACAATATTTCCCTTCTTGCAGAGATGGAGGTTTCCAATGTGTGGGACATTGTATATAATGTCAGGTTTTAAAAATATTTTGATTGGTTTCACTGATTTTTTTTCCTTAATATATTTGTTATAAGGAGTGGTTTTTGGACTGAGGAGGGGAGTACAGAGAGATGCATTAGAAAACTTAGGTGACACAAAAACAAATTATATCAAGTATATGACTTAAAACCAGTGAAGAATTCAAGAAAAGAATGAGTAAAAAAGATCATTAGGGAAATTGATGCCAGTAAGAAAAGATGGCAATCTTTCAGTACCAGGAAAAAATGATGGTGGCATCTTGCATGTTGAATGGACCTCTTGTGAGGAGTTTGCAGAAAGACATGAATAACAGGATGATTCAATGGACTAGACGAGTATGAATGAGTTTTGATTTATAGATTTACTATGACTTGGGTTTCTTTTCCAGGTCACATGGAGTAAGCAAGGATGAAAGTCCATCTTCACTGAACCTGAAGAAGGCATGAGAATATTATATATACTAAAAGTGCAGTAGAAAGTAAAAGGGTGGAAGCAATCCTGGATTTGGATTCAAAATACCTGCATCCATCCTCCAATCTGTTGCTTACTATTCATGCGATCTTGACCCAATCACTTAACTTTTATCTTAGTTTCCTCATCGTTAATGAGGGAATCAGACTAAATGTCTTCCAAGTTCCCTTCAAGCTCTCAGGTTATAATTCCTGAGATCCTAATATAAGGTGGAAAACTTCATTTAATTGTCATTTACCTGGAACTTCTCTGGCTTTGTTTATATTAAGAGCTTTAGCCTGGAGAGACTTACATGAACTGATGCTAAGTGAAGTGAATAGAACCAGGAGAACATTGTATATAGCAACAGCAAGATTACTCAATGATCAATTCTGATGGGATGTGGTTCTTTTCTTTTTCTTTTCCTCTGAGTCATTTGGGGTTGTGACCTGTCCAGGATCACACAGCTAGGAAATGTTAAGTGTCTGAGGTCAAATTTGAACTCAGGTCCTCCTGAATTCAGGGCTGGTGCTCTATCCACTGTGCCACCCAGCTGCCCCAATGTGGCTCTTTCCAACAGCAATGTGAATCAAGCCATTTCCAATTGTCTTGTGATGAAGAGAGCCATCTGCACCCAGAGAAATTTAGTGTGGATTACAGCATAGTATTTTCACTTTTTTTTGGTTGTTTCTTGCTTGCATTTTGTTTTCTTTCTGTTTTTTTCTAGTTGATCTGATTTTTTCTTGTGCATTAGGATAATTGTGGAAATACAGAAGAATTGCAAATGTTTAACATATATTAGATTACTTGCCATCTAGGGGAGGGAGAAAAAATTGGGAACACAAAGTTTTGCAAGGGTGAATGTTGAAAATTATCTATGCATAATTTTTGAAAATAAAAAGCTTATATATGTATATCTATCTATCTATCCATCTATCCATCTATCTATCCATCTATCCATCTATCTATCTATCTATCTATCTATCTATCTATCTATCTATCTATCTATCTATCTATATCCAGAGCTCTACAGGATTCCAGGTAGATCAGGCAAAGACTAAGTACGATTCTAAGAACAAGAGGATACTTAATAGATGTGTGGCAGCCAAAACAGAAGGACTTTCTGTCCCAGATCAGAGGGTTATGAATCTATTAAAGAGGAAAGAAAACCTCACTGAACTTTCATTATTGAACTCAGCTATGAGTGTCATCCCTCTTATAGTGTGTGTTTTTTAAAGTTAGGGGTAGCTATAAGATATAATCCCAGAACAGAGGTGTCGGTCAAAATAGGAACATTGCTAGAATAAATCTGGAGGCACTTGGGAGAAAACAGTGCAACCACTACTTATGGTGATGTAACCCAATTCAGAGGACCACACCTTTCTATTCATTCTTGTAGGGATGTGATAACCTAAGCCAGAGCAGAAATGAACACCACATTGTAGGGGATTTTAGACTGATCCTCATCATCCTGTGCATGATTTCACTAAGTGGGTGGATAATTAAGTGGGAACATGAAGAGAAGTGGGAAGAAAATGGATGTAATGAGTCAGAACTGCCAAGGCAGCCTAGGGTTTTCCCAGGTGCTTTTTTCATGCATTTCTCTGTGCTCCTGGTCATGACCTCTGTTGGTTGAGAGAAGCCATGAAGTACACTGGGATTGGGTTATTTGTGTATCTTCAGGGTACAGTCTTATCTGTCTGTGTCCATATTGATAAGTATCTCAGGTTTTGAGAATAATAGGAACTCAATATACTCTACCACATCTTGCCTTATACTTTATAAGATTACAGGCTCATAGAATTTAGAGATAGAAAAGACTCTAGAGATCTTCCTGCCAAATCTCATTGTATAGATGAGAAACTGAAGTCTAGAGAGATTAAGTGATTAATCTCAGGTCACATATATAAGATTGTCAGAGCCAGGGTTGCTGCCTTTCCAACTGCCTTGTTGGAAGCCAATTCCCTTTCATTTTTGGGTAAACCCATAACCAGACCCCTAATTCTGCTATTTTATTTCTATTATCATGGTTAGATGTGATTTTAACCAGTCCTGTGATTTCATTGAATTAGGGGACTTCTAATGAGGAAACTGTCTCATGGCAGGTCTGTATCTTCTCGTCAACATATAATCTTAGAGAGTTCTCTGGGCCATTGAAAGGTTAAGCATTTTGCTTAGGGTCACACAGCCAGTAAGTATCTGAGATGGGACTCAAACCCATCTTCTTGCCTCAAACACAAAATCTTTCTCTATCCACTGCTTTGTCCTTCATGTTATTTAAATGTTTCTTATGAGTATCACATACTCCCTACATTAAACTATACACTTCTTGGAACAAGGGACTGTGTATTATTTTCTTCTGTAACCCACACAAGGCCAATAGAAGATTCTGCTTATGATAGGTGGTCAATAAAGGCTTGTTGAAAGAAAAAAATGGTCTCCATGACTTTCCCTTTGATGCACTGAGGATTCCTGACCTTGTTATTTAAGAAACTCTATTTTACAAAGATAGAGGCAAATATCAACTTTTATATTTGACAGAAGATAAAATTAAATACAGACCCTTGGCTAATTCAATTCGTGACATATACTAAAACCCAAGGAAGGTCTGAGATGACCTAGCTGAACCACAAAAGTACAAAGGTCTCTGGATATCTGTGTGTTTGATGAAGACCAAGAGAGAGCAGCAGTAAACTGATTGGGCTGCTGCCAAGTTCACTGATCACAGATGGAGCTGGAGGCACAGCGGCGGGCATGGGGAAGTCTACAATCTATAAATCATATTAGCTTGCATTTATATAGCTCTTTATGATTTAAAAGTTGCCTAATTCAGGGAGTTCAGATTGTCTGCTTGATGCTTGCAATTAGGAGTTGTGATTCATTATCTTAGGAGATGAAGTGGATAAAGGGAAGATGGCGAGAAGACCTTAGCAGCTCAGAATAGCTTCCAAAATAAGGGGCAGTTTGAGAGAAATCTGAAAAGACTTGTGTGAACTGATTCAGCATGAAGTAAGCAGAGCCAGAAGAACATTTTGTACAATGACAACATTGAAAGATTTAAGAACTTTGATCAGTGTAGTGACTAACCATGATTTCAGAGGACCAGTGATGATGCATGCTATCTATTTCCTGACAGAAAGGTGATGGATCCAAGAAACAGAATTAAAAAAGCATTTCTGGACCAATATGTGAAATTTTTTATGGGACTGTATTTTTATTACAAGGATTGTGTTTTTTCTCAAAGGAGGGGTAAGTTAAAGGGAGAGAAAAATAAATGCCTATTAATAAAAAAGCTAAATGTTTAAAAAGTGAAACTTAATGCCTACTTATCTAAATACAATTAAGCCTCACCTATTCTTTAATTTTTTTATACATGTCTAACATATGTAACATGGTACCATCATGTCTCTGGACCTCATTTTATAGAATTATAGAGTTTAAAACTAGAAGGGACCTTTATATTTATAGCTCATCAAGTTCAATCTTCTCATTAAAAAAAAAAGACATTTCTGACTTTTTCCATTTTTAAATATTCTAAACTTAAAAGACACCGAATAAAACAAGAATTTCCATATTCAAAACAGAACAGAAAAAGAGAATAGTACCTCAACTTGTGAATGTACCTCATAGATAGCTGGTTTTTCCTTTTAGGTATATAATAAATCCAACTCTTAACTTCCGAAGCTGTCTTGCTTGTCTTTTGTTTCCTTAGGGCCTTCTTTCTATTCTCTTCTGTGCTATTAAAAATGTTACAATGACTTTCTTTCTTTCTTTTTTTTTTTTTTTCTTTTTGGCAGCCTGGCTTTCCTATCTCTTCCTCATTTCTCTCCTCCCCCATCAAATTGAAAAAAAAAATACACAAAAGACAAAAAACAACTCCTTTAAACAAATATATATAATCAAGCAAATCTAATTTGCATGTTGCCTGTATTTGAAAATGTATGTTTTATTCTGCACCATAGGTCTATCACCTCTCTTTCAGGAGCTAGATAGTCTGTTTCACTATTCCTTTGGAATGACAGTTGCAGACACATCTGTTCCTTATTGAGTGAAAAGTTTAAATTGGATTCGTTCTTTGAGAAACTTTAGAGTATTCGAAGTTGGGACAAAATGAATTAAAAGTAATTTGGTTAAAATCTGTATTCTTTTCAAAACAAAGATTCAAAAAGCTAAGGGATTTTTTTTTCTCCAATAATTCAAGTCAGCAACAAATCAAGTCAACAAGCATTTATTAAACAGTACTATATTCTAAACACTGTGCTAAGTCCTCAAGATACAAAGAAAGGCAAAAAAACCCAGTTCCTATACTTAAGGGCTGCACAATCTGACAAAACATGTAAACAATGTGCAAACAAGATGTATACAGGATACATATAGAATTCAATTCAATAAATAATTATTGTGATTTAAATGTACCAAGCACATGAACAAAATTATTTAAAGCACTCTTTTTGTAGTGGCAAAGAATTGGAAACTTGAGGGGTGACCATCAAGTGGAGAAAGGCTAAATAAGTTTTTGTATATGAATGTTGTAGAATAATATTATGTTGCAAGAAATGAGATGTAGTTTCAGAGAAATCTGGGAAGACTTGCATAAAGTATAACAGAGTAAAGTGAAGAAAACCAGTAGAACAATTTATAGTATAACATTAATGTTATAATAAAAGAACATAATGTTGTAAAAAAAAATCTCTCCAATTTTGAAAGATTCAAGAACTGTGATTAATGTAAAGATCAACTATATTCTCAGAGGATTAATTGTATAGAATGCCGTCCATTTCATGACAGAAAAATGATGGGCTAATAGACAAGATGTGACACTTTTTTTGGGGGGGGTAAGGAGGAGGTGGCCAATGTGAGAACTCAAAATAAAAACTTGACTATGTTTATTTGATATAATAATTTAAAAATTCAGTAAGGGTAGGGCAGGTAGAAAGAAGAAAAAAATTGATAATTAGAAAAAATTAAAATATAACTTAAAAAAGAAGCTGGAGTTACAGACAAAAAAAAGAAGCACTTGCTGCCCACAAGGAACTTTCAAGTCATGGGTCTAGTGATAAATTATTTTATGTTTAAAGGCTCTTAAGCGTATGATTCAATTGTAATAAAATTTATGCCCAGTAGAGTTTTACTTCAAAATTTAATTCACTTCGTTTTCCTATTAGTACCAATTTATATCTTGGTTTAAGATATGTTCTGAAAGACTATGTTAATGGAAATAAAAGTATTCTGTAGTTTAAACTTTTCACTAATTCAAACTGGCTTCTTCCCAATTATTCTCAATTAGAATGCTCTATTGTAAATCTATGACCTTCAAAACCATTCTGCAGTATTTCATCAAAGTATATAATATGATACTAGATTCTAGATGTCTTGAATTGATTATATTATATTGTATTTTTGTACAAACAACTGGAAACTTAAGTGGTGACTATCAATTGAAGAAAGGTGGAATATATCATTATATCATTGTACATGAATGTCATGTAATAGTATTGTGCTGTAAGAAATCAAGATATAGTTTTATAAAAGCAATTCAACCTACATACATAGTATTACATGTTATGTACAATATTATATTGTATTATCTACATTTTAATAATGTGATCCTTTAAATTTTGTCTTTGTACCAATTTGATCACACATGATTTAGAGTTTGATATTAAATGTTTGCAAAAGGAAATTTCAGTTTTGCAGGTCCCAGGTCCCTGGGGATACAGTGACACTTCTTCCCTAGACTGGTTTTTGTCAGGCCCTGGATTATGAGACTGGGGGATGGTGATGTCTCTAGACCCTGCTCCTACTTTTCTGGAGGCAAGTGAAACACCATCTCCTTGTCTAGAAACAGGGCTTGAAGATAATATTCCTTTCCTCATTTCCTTGTAGGTACAGGAAAGAATAAGGTTGAAAAATTTTAGCTGTGTTTTTCTCATATCAAAGCATCATTGGATACTTATTGTACATTTACAACTGGATGATTTGTAGGTATCTCTAACTCAGCATATCAGAAATGGAACTCATCTGTCTACATTCACCCTACTCTCTTGCTAACTTCCCTTTTTCCATTGAATCATCTCTAACCTTTCAGCCACCCTGGAATTACATTCTACCCTTCACTCTTCTTCTCTTTCAATAAGTTTCTAAGTCTTTTCCAACATCTTTAAAAAAAATGGCATTTTTTATTGTGAGTTTAATTATCAATGTAACTATTTCAATATATAAAGAAAAATAAAGCCTTTTTTTGAAAACTATGAACTTTTGTTATTTACAGTTTGGTTTTTTAAAGAGTATATAGAATCTAAATAGCACAGACACAAATATATATACATACACACACACACACACACACACACACATATATATATACATGTATGCATATATGTATGCCTGGCATTCACTCCACTCCATTTGAATGTAAAAACCCCTGACTTCTTTATTGAACTGATCAATCAATAAATCAGTCAGAGGTATAAACTAGTTATAAAAAAGGCCCAGACCTTTACTGAGTCAATCAATTAAACAATCAAAGATATAAGCTAGGTTTGAACATAGGAAATATCACTCCCTGTGGGGCATAGATTAGAAACAGCAAGCTAGTTGAGAACTAAGATTCTAGTGGTGGACTACACTATGGTGGAACCGTCTTAGCCAAGTCCTAGTAAAACAGAATCACTTGAAATGAAAGGAAGAGAGAATCTCTCTGTCTTCTCCATTCCACCCTCTCCAACTCTTTCACCTACCTGTCCCTTCCAGTCTTTGACCAAACTTTTGAACTTTGACGGGTACTTGCCATATGCAAAGGTAAACCTGCCACAGAACAGCAACATCTGCATCAGGAGCTGAGAGACACAGTGACTCCCAGAAGCTCCAGGACTCTAAGGCAATCTCAAACGAAAACAAAGTCATTCTGAAGGGGAGCTTCAGGAGCATCTCACAGAGGGGACTTCTACTTTGTCCTGTGCATTACGCCTTTGCCACATGGAAGCCCTTAGCTCTAGTCCACTTTCCCTGGATTCTACATGTAGAGAAGTGCTTCTTGTTTGGGAGAATGTGCCAAATGATTGCATAGTGTTGCCTTAGTAAATATCTGTTTCTAAAAGATAATTAATATAGGCTAATCATCACTTGGAAAGAGGACATCGGTAAAAGGTCCCATGAGCAAAAATGTTAGGTAACTATCGGCTCTCAAAGTTAGTCCTAGAACCACAAGGAACAAAATAGTAACCATCCTGATGGGGACTCAATGTGTCATTGTGAGTGGGAATTGAGAGAGTGAGCCCAGTCTCTTTACTTCAAAGACAAAGAAATTCACACACACACACACACACACACACACACACACACACACACCCCTTAATACACACAATTTAATAGAACAGAAAACTGTCCTATTTGTATTTATTTACTTTTTTTGTTTTCTTCTGGCCATTAAAATATTTTATTGATCTAACATGTTTTGCACATATGTATTACATATATAATATATTATGTTTATAGGTGATATACATGTATCACAATATGCATTTGCATTCTGCTCTCCACTCATACTCTAGTTCAGACATTCATCACTTCTCAGAACTATTGCAACAATTTGCTAATCAAATTCCATATTTCCCATCCATTCCCCAAACTGCTACCAAGATGATTTCTACTTCTCAAGAATCTCCAATAGCTCCTTATTGCTTCTCTGATAACACTTCTCTGTTCAGCATCTAAAGCCCTTCATATTCTGGCTTCAGTCTCTATTCTCAAACTGTTAGCACAACATTCTCTTTACATTATGTTTTACTCAGACCCAACTTCTTGCTACTTCCATTTCATCTACTGCTCCTGTAGTTTTGCTAAGGCTGCCTCTCAATTCTTGAATCCTTTCACTTTTCCCTTCTTTTGAAAATCCTTGGTTTTCCTCAAGCCTCAGCTCAACTGACACTTTCTACATAAGACCTATTTAGATTCTCCCCTTGCTAGTACTTTGTCCACTCCCTCCCTATTATGTTGTATATATTTAAAATTGATTTGTCAGGATTGTCCCTACCTCCTTACCTATATGTTTCTTGAGGGCAGGAATTTCTAGAGTCACAGAATGTGGGTTCAGATCCCATAACTAATGCTTATGATATGTCTGACCTTGAGCAAATCAACATTTATCTCTGGCTCTTAATTATCTTTAAAACATGAACTAGATGACCTTCAAGGTCTCTTTCAGACTCAGATGTACAATTGGGTAAACTGTTTGTTTTGTTACCTCATTGTCCTACTGGAAATATAGTAAGCCCTTAATAAATGCTTATTAGATGGTTTTGAATTAACTTAGAGATGATTGTTTGGTGTATTGGAAAGTGTAGTATAGCAGTTGGATCTGGAAGCTGGAAATCCTGAATCCTGCCTCTGATATTTATTGTGTTACTTTGGCCAAGTTCCTTAATCTCTCTCAGATTCAGTTTGCTCACCTCTAAAATGAGTAGGTTGGATTTGATGATTTCTAATGTCCCTTCCATTTATAAATCTATGACTATCACTTGAGTTTTAATCTTGGTTCCACTGCTAACCTTTATAACCTTTGACAATTTATGTAAAATTTCCCAAGTCTCAGTTTCCTTACTCAAATGGAGACAATAATACCTGGTCTATCTACTTCACAAGGCTCTTTCCAATATCACATGAAGTCATGGATATAAGAGTTTTGTAAACTACCAAGCACGTTAGACAAGTTAGTGATTGTATTTAAAGTATAGTCAAGAGATAGAGAGGTTAGAAAGCTATCCAGGAAAATATGGGGTTTGTCTTTCACACATTTTAGCCCTGAAAATGATCCTGGGCAAATTATTCACATTTCAAAGCCCCTCCTTAAAAGTTGCTGATTTGCATTGGTAGAAGGAGTTGTCTTCCTGGCAAATACGTACATACATCACATTGAATGAAATCGCAAGTCTAGTGGGTCCAAGGAAGGAGAGAGAGGGAGTGAAACAAGAAAGAAGTTAAATATATGGATAGATAGAGACAGAGAGAAGAGAGATAGAGTCAGAAATAGAGATAGAGGGGAAAAGAAAGGGAAGAGGAGGAGAGATAAAGAGAAAGACACAGTAAGACACACAGAAAGAGTGTATGAATAAGAGAGTTTGTATGTATGTGTGTGTGCGTGACAGAGAGAAAGAAAGAGAGAGAGAGAAAGAGAGAGAGAGAGAAAGAGAGAGAGAGAGAGAGAGAGAGAGAGAGAGAGAGAGAGGGGAAAGGAGAGAGAGCGAAAGTGTGTGTGTGTGTGTGTGTGTGTGTGTGTGTGTGTGTGTGTGTGTGTGACATACAAAAAGATAAACAGAGGCGGGGGAAAAAAGAGAGAATGTATTAGAGGGAAAGAGAGAAGAGAATTTTTGTGAGAGACAGAGAGAGATAGAGGCAGAAAGACAGAGACAGAGAGAATATGTATGAGACAAAAGAAAAAGTATGAAAAACAGAGACAGAGAGATTGAGAGTTAACCCTGGAAAGAGTGATCTTTTGACCCAATGCATAATATCTTATAATCACTAAATGAGACCTAGAAGACAATAGAATTTTGCAAGACTTGGAGGGTTACGGATGGAATAAAGGGAATGAAAAACCATTTATTAAATTCTTACTATATGCTGGGTATGTGCTAGGTGCTGGTGGAGCAAAAAATCCTGTAGAGAGAAAGAGGGTCTGCAAAAAGGAGAGATGGAAGGGTATCCAAAATAACTTTTACTAACTTGACAATTTTTTCTAGGGCTGACTGCTCTGGATAATTCATTTTCAGGCCTCTGGGCTTTCTGATTGAGTCAGCCCTTTCATCTGGAAGTGCCTACAGTGTTCTTGACTCTGGAGCATCCCCATGATCCTTACTCCTTTGGTCCAAACCAGGCTGCCCTTGCTCTGCCATTAATATTTTCACTGAAGAGAGTTCTGGGGAACTCTGACAGAACTAGTACACCATGCATTTCTAGGTAGCCTGAATCTAAGTACTGTCCCTGAGAGTGGCAGGGAGCACCCAGATTCTAGGGGCCATCTTCCTAAGATCCTGGGGACAGATGCTCAAAAAGAAAGTATTAAAACAACGATTCTCTAAAGAACATATTTCATTGATAATCCTTTGTTCTGAATGACAAAAATTAAAATGTGCACTAAAACAAACAAAGTGGAGGCTTTTATTTTTACAGCATAGGATCAGAGTCAGGTCTGGTTTCAAGAGAAATCAAATGAATCACATAGGTTTTTAGAAGACTTTTCCCTTACCTTTCTAGAAAGTCCTTAATGTGACATCTGTCTCTACACTATCAATGATTTTAAAACTAACAAATGCATGACATATAATATAACATTTATAAATTAAAGAATTCCTCCTCTTTTAATTAATATTCTTTAAATCTCCATTTCTGACAGTCTTACTATTTGCTCAGTAACTGTAATAGGCGTATTTTTCAGAAAATAGTGAATAAAAACTGACAAGCTATCTGGGGATTCTGAATGTATAATTGATAGGGGCATAAATTAATATGATTAGGGCTTTATTGGGTGCCGAGGCTGCCAAACCTACAAAAGGGGCATGAAATAAAACATGGCTGTGTGCTCTGAGCTGATAGACATCAATATGTAATGCATATTATCTCAAGCTTTCTCATGTAGTCTGCTTATGACAGCACTCAACCTAATTGAAATTTTTATCTTTCAGTTGCATACAGACAGTTTTGGCCAGCCATTTCCTGGGAAAGGGGGAGTAAATCCAGGTGACCCCAAATCAAGGTTTCATGATGGAGATCTTAGCACAAATCACTTTTTAAAATGGCATCTACTTTGGCACTATGTAAAGTCACTTATAGAAGATTGCTCAGGAGCAGGCTTCTGAAATTTCCTTTGTACTCCCTTTCATTTCCATCAACCTAAAGAAGCATTCTCAAGTGAAGGAATAACAAAGCCATAAATGTATAATGTAATACCATTTGCACAAATGGACAAAATTTTTCATAAACTCATGCTCACTATTTCAATCTTCATTCTTGACTTTTTGGGGTCTGAATCTATGATTTTATCAGTATAGAAAAATTAACATACTTTATGGAAAAATATTTTCACAAATGCAAAATACCAACTTGTCTGTAACTTAAAATCTATGGTCCTAGGGAGCTGTTTTAGGCATCATGAGGCTAAATGATTTGTTCCTGATCCAGACTTACTGTGTCAGAGGCACATGGACTCCATCTAGTATTTTATTCATCATGTTGAACTACTTTTCATTTCCACCATCAAATAAATGAATGTTCTTTTTCATAGACTATCCTAAAGCTCCACATCTCACTCTCATAGGATCATACATTTTAGCTGGAAGGGAACTTAAAGGGTCATGGACCTCTCATTTGATAGGTGAGAAACCTGGGTGCAGAGAATTTAAATAACTCACCAAAGGTCACACAGATAGCAGAATCAAGATTTGAACCCAAATTCTATCAATACAAATGTAGCCTATTTTCCCAGGGCTCCACGTTGTCTCTCTATTATCACCAGATATTAAAATAATTCTACTCCTTTAATAGATTTATAGACTTTAAGATATTAATCTTAGATTGAAAGAGACTTTAGAAGTCATCTATTGCAAGAGCTTCATTTTGTTGATGGATCTCTGAAATTTGAAATGAGGAAATTGAAACTCAGAGAGAGTTATCCTCATGGAACTTGGAAATAACAGAAAAAAAAACATTAGATCCTGAACATCTGAATTTTTTTTCTGTTAAAAGAAAACAACAACAAACATTTCATAAAATGCATGTCCTTTAAAGATCCTAGTGACTGCTTTTAAGAATCTCATTGACAGTTTCCAGAATTTATTTCAAATTATAATTCTACAGATTATATTCAAAACTATGAGAGCTAAGTCAATGATGATGGGGAATTTTTAGAATGACGTGTTGGGTCCCAAACTCCAGATGTACCTACACCTGTCGTTTTCCTGTAATTTGTTTATTTCATAGTATAAAAAAATACCAGTCCCATTTTAAATCTGCCCTTGGCAGTAATAAGTTTAAGATGCAAAACAAGCTCAATATGATTTTGGGGAACATTTGTGTACTGAAACTAGAAAGGTCAGCATGTTTTATGTGCTTTGCGATAAAAGTGAGTGTTGATATCTAGGGACTAGACAATGAAAACTAATGGGGCATTGGAACTTTCTTAGTGACCTCATGAAGCAATTTACAATCCTTTTATCACCCCTAATATGAGATAGTCATAAAAGTGATCTTTTAATTAAATGTAACAGGAAAGCCCTGTGCTTCTCATTGGGAGTATTTCTGGTACTGACTGCCCTTAACAGGTGAGCTAATATTTTCTAATGGGATGCTTTTTCCCTCTCATATTAGTCAGTCAACAATCTTGCATTTATATAATACCTTTTCCTCTAACAATCTCAAAGTATTTTCATATCTATTGCTGAATCTGCAATGATGCTTGAAATGGGAAAAATCAGGAATTGAAATGGTTTTCCCCCCTGAAAATAGGAGTGAACTGCAAATAGCTCTGAACTAGGAAGGCAGAAGATCTGCCTTTCCTTCGAATTCTGCCACTAACTAGCTTTAGGACTTTGACTAAAGTACAGGAAAAAAAAAAGATATCCAATAATAATAACTAGCATTCATGTAGTATTTTATAGTTTGCAAAGCACTTTAAGGATATCATTCCAGTAAAACAATTATCTGAGGTTAAGTTCTGCAAGCATTATAACACATTTTATAGATAAGAAGACTGAGGCTCAAAGTGGTTGAACAATTTATTTTTGGCAATAGTCACATAGTTCCTATATTTCAAATGCAAGATCTGAATCCAGATCTTCTTATTCTAAACTCTACACTTTGTTTACTATTCCACTATTCCAAAATGTAAATACCAGAATATCACTTCCAAAATAACTCTTCTAATCCGTGAAGTTGATAGCACTCTCCCTTGCCAAGATCAGGCTGTATTTTTTGTACGTATGTTTTATATCAACTTATCTGGGTAAATATTGTTTCTCTTCCAATAGAATGGAAACTTCTTGAAGATGAGTCCAATTAATTTTTGTTTCTGTAACCCTAGAGCCACACATTCACTCACTCATCCAACAAATGTATTTTCTTTATGCAAAAGACGGGAGAAGATGAAAAATGAATAAAGCCTTTTACAATCTAGTAGCATAAATGATGTGAGAAAAACCTATGTCATTTCAGTCAAAAGTTTGGTACATTGTGTTTGTTAGAAGTGTAAAATGCCTCCATCTCCTAAAAGGGTCTAGTGTTGTGACCTTTATCCACTTCTTTCTGACTCAGTTAATCTCCTCATGCTTCAGTTTCTCCATTTTTAAAACACAAGTAACAACATTGGCCCTCTGATTTTATTGTAATTTCATAAAGGAGTTAAGTGATTGATTTGATACCATGTAGGCAGGAGAAATGATTGATTAACTGAAGTTTTCATTTTTCCACAAGTTATCTTCATATGGATACAGACCAGGCTTTAAATGGCAGTAAGCCAATTGTTAAATTTTTAATGTTAGTGTTTCTGTTTTGGTAACTGGCAAACACAAACAAATCAAATTAGAATCTAATTTATTTTTTTGTTGATTGTCTTAAGAAGATGAAGAAAAATATCTGTAATGTAGATTAAACTTAAAAGTGTCATACATTTTTTGGAGGGGAGAGTTGTTAGGCATCTACCAACCTACCTCTTTCATGGATACAATCTCTTATTTAATTGTCCCCAAATATTACAGCAAAATGAGAAGACCAGCATTACCACATCTCTTTTAGAGTTGGAGAAACTGAGAAATGAGGAAATTAAATGGTTCAGAATGAAGTGGACAAAGCAGTAGAACCCAAGTTTCCACATAGATATCCAAGTTTCCAGCCTAAGTCATTAGATTCTGCTTCCTTTTAGGATATGGGAGCATCTCACATTTCCAATCAAGAGAATGTACCAGTTTATCTCAGGCTCAAAGGAAATGCATTAATAAAATTTTAAAATAATGAGTCAGTTTAAAGGATTGTAATGAATCTAACTCAATTATCACGGACTGGTTATAATCTTCAACATTTTCCTAATGTCAAAGGCAATTCTATTGGGGGGAAAAAAACAAAAACAACCCAATCTAAAGGATCAGCACCATTCTAGATTAAGTTAGGGGTTGACTTTTTTTTTTTAGGGATTGAAAATATTTTGATGATATTCATATATTATAACATCATATTTTATCTATATATGTGTATCTATCTATATATGTATTTATACACACACATATATTTAATTAATGTCTGAGAAATTTTTGTACCAATATCATCTGTATTAATTTGTGTATTATTATTATTTTATTTATATAGTTTAAGACTGTAAAACAATTTTTGTGCATTATCTTGTTTGATCCTCACAAAAATACTATTGATATATTAGATGCTATTATTGTCTCTATTTTTCTAGAAGAGGGAACCAAGGCTGAGAAAAGTTAAGTGACTTGTGAAGGCTAGTGAGTAAGGGAAGGTTTGAATTTAGTCATTCCTGACTCCACCTTATAAATGAGTCCTTATAATAGAGCTGCCAAAAAGTAATAAATACCAAGAAGTGGCTTCAATACTCACCTCCACCCCTTTCCTCCTTGAATAGTCTTAAAGTATTTTATCTTCTGAAACTTCCAAATTTTGTAATCAGACTTTATATGAGTCAGTTTGCATAGTAGATAAAACAAAAGTCCAATATTCAGAAACTATGCATTTGAACCTTGTCTCAAAAAGTTTTAACTATGTGATCACCAACATTTAAATCATTTTCAATCTTATCATCTGTAAAATGGGGATAATAATGCTTACTTATCTCTGTCAGAAGTTATAGAATGCATGCTGGGAACTATGGCAAGGATTATAGTATAATGTTTTTGTTTTGCTGTTTTGGGGTTTTTTGTTGTATTTTTTGGTGAAGATTCTGCAATAATTAAGTAGGTATAGGGCATGTTTTCGTGATGAATTGTTAAGATATAGGTTGAACTACAAAATTCTAAGACTCTTTGAAACCTAGCTTGGAGAGACTTTAGAGGCCATTTATTATAATCTCTTCATTTTGTTAATCTGGAAACCAAGGTAAAGAGACTTGTCCAATAGCACACATACACTAAGAGATTTGAACCCAAGTCCTCTGACTTAAAATCTAGAATTATCTTCATTGCATCACATGGCTCCAATTGCTCAACAAATATTTGCTGGATGGATACATGAAAGATGCTCTTAACAAATTAAAAAAAATACTATTACAGTATTGATCAATGATAATTTTGAGCCTCCAAGTTCTGCAGAAAGTGTATCTGATAAAAGAATTCTGAGATTACTCCCATCCTTCATTCTGATAAGGTCTAGAAGAAATATTATGATAATAATTGCTATCATTTTTATATTGCAATTTACATCTTATTATATCTTCAAGAGATAGATTGTATTATCACCCCATCTTAGAGTTGAGGAAATAGATAGAGATTGTGACTTGTCCAAGGTTACTCAGTTAATAAATATCTGAGGCAGGATTTGTATTCAGGTCTTCCTGATTCTAGGTCCAGCACTTACTCCACTGTACAATCTAGCTATCCCTAATTTTGAACCATATTAAGCAATATTTTTCCCCCAAAAGATCTGTATCTTTATGGCATTATCAAATGCCATTCTGCCTTAGGAAATTACTTTCTACTGGTTTTAACATTAATAAAAGATTCTTAGAATATGGGTTTAATAGATTTAATTTCTCTGATGTTTATGAGTTGGGGTTTTTTTGTATTTTGTTGTTTTGATTTAACTATTGTTTTTCAGCAGTATACCGAAAACAAATTGTATTCAACTTAATATTATCACTTTGGAATCTGCAGGGCACAACAAAATTCATTTCATAGACAATGCAAAACCTATTTCCATTTCTCCTACAGTGGCAGGAAGACAAATTCTCCCAACCCCTATTCACCCCGTGAAGGACGGATGCCTTCTGAAGGGTTAGAGTTTACTGACTTTCTTCTTATCCAAGGAGGCTGAAAAATTGGACTGATTGATTTTCAGGAAGCTATGGAGGAGACAGATAATGCCCCCATATTTCACTGGCTTTGGCAGACATATTTCTTTACATAAAAGGATACATTTTTTGCATCTTAATTTAGCAGCCCATCTTGAAACCCTTTTGATGAGGTGATGGTGTTACTTTATTTTTATTCACTAGTTTCTTCTGATCCTTCTGTCATCTGCTGTGGCTTCCAGCTGGTTGGCTGAGAGGAAATATGGGAGTTGTTGAAAGAACTCTGGATGTAGAGAAAGTGGAGCTGGTTTGGAAACTTAGCTCTGCAACTTACTGGCTACGTGATGCGGAATAGATTACTTCTGTTTTCTGGCACTCATTTTTTTCATGGATTAGTTGATCTCTGGGATCTCTTCTAGCTTGGCATGATGACTAGATTTTTTTTTCCTGCTAAGGGTTATAGTGGATGTCCTTATTTCTGCATTTCCATTGGAAATGATAGTAACATTGTGATTACTTTAAAACTAGCATGTATATAGCATTATAGAAAGCTCTCTGCATATATGACTCACTTCATCCTCATAACAGCTCTTTGAGGTAGATAATACCAAGACTATTTTTTCCCCCATTTCACAGATGAGTTGTCTGAAGTTCTGAGAGTTTAAATGATTTGTCTAAAGTTACACAGCTAGTAAGAATAAAAGTCAGAACTTAAAAATATAGATTTAGATGTGGCAAAGATCTGAAAAAAATAGCAACTCCAACTTTTTTAATTGACATATGAAGAAACTGAGTCAAACAGAAAAGTTAAATAACTTGCCTAGAAAAGATCTCAATCCAGATTTTCCTAACTCTAAAGTCAGAGTTCTTTCTGCTGTTTTATACTGCCTCTTAAGCCATTTTGGTTCTTTGGGCTAAATTGATTCAATAATCTAGTTTGAGATAATTTGCTAAATTCTGCAAGCAAATCTTTATTTTTGTCCAATAACAGGTTTGATGGTTTGAAGTGAGGTCCTTTCTCCCTAAAGATTTTCATGATCAATGGCACAAATTCACACACCCTCAGGCATGCTTTTGCCATCTACTACAGGGGACTCCTTTTGGAGAAAATGTCAAGCAAAAAGGCAGTCATTGATGGTAAATAAACTTGTAGATTTGATTAAAACTTCACATTTTCTAAAGATTCCCAGGCAGCTACTTGGTGTAGTAGATAGAGCACCAGCAACCAGGAGGACCTGAATTCAAATCTGATCTCAGACACTTAACGCATCCTAGCTGTGTGACCCTGGGCAAGTCACTTAACCCCAACTGCCTCAGGGGAAAAAAGATTCCCTTTGACATTTTATAGACAAGTTTAAAAGTATAGCTTTCATAGAACTGTCTATATTTTAACATTTGTTGGACATACCACAATATAGCCAGAATTTATTCTAAATGTAATAAAGGATTTACTTAATTTTTGCCTAGACTATTGTTAGAAAGAAAATTGCTCTGCTGTGAAAATTCTGTTTTAAGCACTTACTAGATATAACTATAAATAAACAAGTCTCTTAACTTCACAAAGTTCCAGTTTCCTCATCCACAAAATGGGGGGTGGGCTAATACTTGTACTTCTGGCAATCTAGGGTTGTTGTAACAAGTGATTTACAAAATCTTCAAGTGTAAATCTGATTTATTAATGTTATTGTGGGCAAAATTCTGTCTAATATTTTGAGATGGTATTTACTTTTTATTATATTTAATTTACTTTTACCTTTTAGATGGTCTTTGCTCGTTAGTTCCATACCTTGAATAGAGGAGAATAAGTATGTGTTTCCCAGGTAATTAGGAGCCAGAAATATGTTGAAAGACTTAGAGAAATAGGGACTAATGTCAAAGTTGGGCATATAACTGAATTTGTGAGATGATGGTAAGACCACAGAAAATATCCATAAGGATGAGTTAAAGGAACTGATTGTATTTAGTCTGGAGAAAGGAAGACAGAAGGAATGGGGAAACTCTCTAAATATTTGAAGGGTTATTATGAAGAAGAGAGAGTTATGCTTAGTCTCAGAGAGAAAAAGAGATATTGGTTGAAAAACCAATTTGGGTTTGTCTTAAAGAAAAAATCTTCCTAATAATTAGAATGGACCAAAAGTAATCTGTTGTTGGAGGCAGTAGGTCCTTTCTCCCTAAAGATTTTCATTGCAGAGTGTGGGGTCAGTGGAAATAGGTAGACTATTCCTACTCATCATCTAACATGATACTTTTGCACATGTGTGTACAAATTTCTTGTGTGTTTGAATTGGAGAAAATAGTTCAAATGTTCAAGATACACACAAAGACCTTCAGGGTAACTAGAAAATCACTCGTTGAGGATGGGGAAAGGGGATTCTTGGTCAGATATGGATTGAAATGGATGATTTCTGGAGTCTCTTTTAATTCTGGCATTCAGTAGAAAGAAGAGTTAACCATTTATGCAACGTGGCAGGCACTGTGCTAAATACTTTGCAAATATTATCTCAAGTTGATCCTTTAAACCAACCTGTGAGGTAGGTACTATAATGAGTTCAAAGTGAATTGTGCATCCAAGTCAGGGAAATAACTAAGGAAGTTGTTAAGGTGACATCTAAGAGTAATGTCAGAAGCAATCTGGTCATTGTGGGTATCAACTACCAATATCTGAAAATAAGGGAAAGGCAAAAGCAGAGACATAACATTAGTTTCACAGAGTAGGTACCATTCTTACTAGAAGAAATTCTTGGTATTTTTTTTCTCTAAGTTTTAGTTTTGTTCTAGAAATCTCATGCAGGTCACCAGAAGTCCTAGGTTGGAGTCTACCGTCTACTATTTATTTTCCTATGTGACCTTAAACAAGTCATTTTTCCTTCCTCCCTTCCTCCCTTCCTCCTTCTCTTTCTTCCTTCCTCCCTCTCTTCCTTTTTCTCTTTCTTTCTTCCTCCCTCCCTTCCTTTTTCTCTCCTTCCTTCCTTCCTTCCTTCCTTCCTTCCTT